>CALNHX010001070.1:0-254810 GCA_940337035.1 Agriotes lineatus
GCAGCCGGCTATACTAATCCATTCATATTATGACTGATGAAAGCAATGAATACACATAAAATATAATAAAATACAATAATAGCTTCACCGGTATCGAACTGCATTTATTAAATGCTATATGAATGCAAATACAGCAGTTGCTGGCTAGGAAGTGCAGCAAGGTGTTCGTTTTACTTTACTGGAATATAAAAAATACATGAGAACTACAATAGACACTTGTTGTATCCATATGGCCATTTGTCAGTGCTTATTCTTAAAAATACAGTCCCGACGTAGTTCACCGAATGTTATTTAGGCAGCCGGCTATACTAATCCATTCATATTATGACTGATGAAAGCAATGAATACACATAAAATATAATAAAATACAATAATAGCTTCACCGGTATCGAACTGCATTTATTAAATGCTATATGAATGCAAATACAGCAGTTGCTGGCTAGGAAGTGCAGCAAGGTGTTCGTTTTACTTTACTGGAATATAAAAAATACATGAGAACGACAATAGACACTTGTTGTATCCATATGGCCATTTGTCAGTGCTTATTCTTAAAAATACAGTCCCGACGTAGTTCACCGAATGTTATTTAGGCAGCCGGCTATACTAATCCATTCATATTATGACTGATGAAAGCAATGAATACACATAAAATATAATAAAATACAATAATAGCTTCACCGGTATCGAACTGCATTTATTAAATGCTATATGAATGCAAATACAGCAGTTGCTGGCTAGGAAGTGCAGGAAGGTGTTCGTTTTACTTTACTGGAATATAAAAAATACATGAGAACGACAATAGACACTTGTTGTATCCATATGGCCATTTGTCAGTGCTTATTCTTAAAAATACAGTCCCGACGTAGTTCACCGAATGTTATTTAGGCAGCCGGCTATACTAATCCATTCATATTATGACTGATGAAAGCAATGAATACACATAAAATAAAATAAAATACAATAATAGCTTCACCGGTATCGAACTGCATTTATTAAATGCTATATGAATGCAAATACAGCAGTTGCTGGCTAGGAAGTGCAGCAAGGTGTTCGTTTTACTTTACTGGAATATAAAAAATACATGAGAACGACAATAGACACTTGTTGTATCCATATGGCCATTTGTCAGTGCTTATTCTTAAAAATACAGTCCCGACGTAGTTCACCGAATGTTATTTAGGCAGCCGGCTATACTAATCCATTCATATTATGACTGATGAAAGCAATGAATACACATAAAATATAATAAAATACAATAAAAGCTTCACCGGTATCGAACTGCATTTATTAAATGCTATATGAATGCAAATACAGCAGTTGCTGGCTAGGAAGTGCAGGAAGGTGTTCGTTTTACTTTACTGGAATATAAAAAATACATGAGAACGACAATAGACACTTGTTGTATCCATATGGCCATTTGTCAGTGCTTATTCTTAAAAATACAGTCCCGACGTAGTTCACCGAATGTTATTTAGGCAGCCGGCTATACTAATCCATTCATATTATGACTGATGAAAGCAATGAATACACATAAAATATAATAAAATACAATAATAGCTTCACCGGTATCGAACTGCATTTATTAAATGCTATATGAATGCAAATACAGCAGTTGCTGGCTAGGAAGTGCAGGAAGGTGTTCGTTTTACTTTACTGGAATACAAAAAAATACATGAGAAGGTCAATAGACTCTTGTATCCATGTGGCCATTTGTTAGTGCTTATTCTTAGTCCCGACGTAGTTTCCGAATGTTATTTAGGCAGCCGACTAAACCAAGCTATTCATATTATGACTGATGAGAGCAATGAATACACATAAAATATAATAAAATACAATAATAGCTTCACCGGTATCGAACTGCATTTATTAAATGCTATATGAATGCAAATACAGCAGTTGCTGGCTAGGAAGTGCAGGAAGGTGTTCGTTTTACTTTACTGGAATACAAAAAAATACATGAGAACGACAATAGACACTTGTTGTATCCATATGGCCATTTGTCAGTGCTTATTCTTAAAAATACAGTCCCGACGTAGTTCACCGAATGTTATTTAGGCAGCCGGCTATACTAATCCATTCATATTATGACTGATGAAAGCAATGAATACACATAAAGTATAATAAAATACAATAATAGCTTCACCGGTATCGAACTGCATTTATTAAATGCTATATGAATACAAATACAGCAGTTGCTGGCTAGGAAGTGCAGGAAGGTGTTCGTTTTACTTTACTGGAATATAAAAAATACATGAGAACGACAAAAGACACTTGTTGTATCCATATGGCCATTTGTCAGTGCTTATTCTTAAAAATACAGTCCCGACGTAGTTCACCGAATGTTATTTAGGCAGCCGGCTATACTAATCCATTCATATTATGACTGATGAAAGCAATGAATACACATAAAGTATAATAAAATACAATAGCTTCACCGGTATCGAACTGCATTTATTAAATGCTATATGAATACAAATACAGCAGTTGCTGGCTAGGAAGTGCAGGAAGGTGTTCGTTTTACTTTACTGGAATACAAAAAAATACATGAGAAGGTCAATAGACTCTTGTATCCACGTGGCCATTTGTTAGTGCTTATTCTTAGTCCCGACGTAGTTTCCGAATGTTATTTAGGCAGCCGACTAAACCAAGCTATTCATATTATGACTGATGAGAGCAATGAATACACAAAATATAATAAAATACAATAATAGCTTCACCGGTATCGAACTGCATTTATTAAATGCTATATGAATGCAAATACAGCAGTTGCTGGCTAGGAAGTGCAGGAAGGTGTTCGTTTTACTTTACTGGAATATAAAAAATACATGAGAACGACAATAGACACTTGTTGTATCCATATGGCCATTTGTCAGTGCTTATTCTTAAAAATACAGTCCCGACGTAGTTCACCGAATGTTATTTAGGCAGCCGGCTATACTAATCCATTCATATTATGACTGATGAAAGCAATGAATACACATAAAGTATAATAAAATACAATAATAGCTTCACCGGTATCGAACTGCATTTATTAAATGCTATATGAATGCAAATACAGCAGTTGCTGGCTAGGAAGTGCAGCAAGGTGTTCGTTTTACTTTACTGGAATATAAAAAATACATGAGAACGACAATAGACACTTGTTGTATCCATATGGCCATTTGTCAGTACTTATTCTTAGCCCCGACGTAGTTTACCGAATGTTATTTAGGCAGCCGGCTATACTAATCCATTCATATTATGACTGATGAAAGCAATGAATACACATAAAATATAATAAAATACAATAATAGCTTCACCGGTATCGAACTGCATTTATTAAATGCTATAGGAATGCAAATACAGCAGTTGCTGGCTAGGAAGTTCAGCAAGGTGTTCGTTTTACTTTACTGGAATACAAAAAAATACATGAGAAGGTCAATAGACTCTTGTATCCATGTGGCCATTTGTTAGTGCTTATTCTTAGTCCCGACGTAGTTTCCGAATGTTATTTAGGCAGCCGGCTAAGCTAAGCTATTCATATTATGACCCTTGAGAGCAATGAATACACATAAAATATAATAAAATACAATAAAAGCTTCACCGATATCGAACTGTACTTACTAAACGCTATATATGAATATAAATACAGCAGTTGCTTGCTAGGAAGTACAACAAGTTGTTCGTTTTACTTTACTGGAATATGAAAAATACATGAGAAGGACAATAGACACTTGTTGTATCCATGTGGCTATTTGTCAGTGCTTATTCTGAAAAATACAGTCACAAAGTTATTTACCGAATGTTATTTAGGCAGCGGGCTATACTAATCCATTCATATTATGACTGATGAAAGCAATGAATACACATAAAATATAATAAAATACAATAATAGCTTCACCGGTATCGAACTGCATTTATTAAATGCTATATGAATGCAAATACAGCAGTTGCTGGCTAGGAAGTGCAAAAAGGTGTTCGTTTTACTTTACTGGAATACAAAAAAGTACATGAGAAGGTCAATAGACTCTTGTATCCATGTGGCCATTTGTCAGTACTTATTCTTAGCCCCGACGTAGTTTACCGAATGTTATTTAGGCAGCCGACTAAACCAAGCTATTCATATTATGACTGATGAGAGCAATGAATACACATAAAATATAATAAAATACAATAATAGCTTCACCGGTATCGAACTGCATTTATTAAATGCTATATGAATGCAAATACAGCAGTTGCTGGCTAGGAAGTGCAGCAAGGTGTTCGTTTTACTTTACTGGAATATAAAAATACATGAGAACGACAATAGACACTTGTTGTATCCATATGGCCATTTGTCAGTGCTTATTCTTAAAAATACAGTCCCGACGTAGTTCACCGAATGTTATTTAGGCAGCCGGCTATACTAATCCATTCATATTATGACTGATGAAAGCAATGAATACACATAAAGTATAATAAAATACAATAATAGCTTCACCGGTATCGAACTGCATTTATTAAATGCTATATGAATGCAAATACAGCAGTTGCTGGCTAGGAAGTGCAGGAAGGTGTTCGTTTTACTTTACTGGAATACAAAAAAATACATGAGAAGGTCAATAGACTCTTGTATCCATGTGGCCATTTGTCAGTACTTATTCTTAGCCCCGACGTAGTTTACCGAATGTTATTTAGGCAGCCGGCTATACTAATCCATTCATATTATGACTGATGAAAGCAATGAATACGCATAAAATATAATAAAATACAATAATAGCTTCACCGGTATCGAACTGCATTTATTAAATGCTATATGAATGCAAATACAGCAGTTGCTGGCTAGGAACTGCAAGAAGGTGTTCGTTTTACTTTACTGGAATACAAAAAAATACATGAGAAGGTCAATAGACTCTTGTATCCATGTGGCCATTTGTTAGTGCTTATTCTTAGTCCCGACGTCGTTTCCGAATGTTATTTAGGCAGCCGGCTAAACTAAGCTATTCATATTATGACCCTTGAGAGCAATGAATACACATAAAATATAATAAAATACAATAAAAGCTTCACCGATATCGAACTGTACTTACTAAACGCTATATATGAATATAAATACAGCAGTTGCTTGCTAGGAAGTACAACAAGTTGTTCGTTTTACTTTACTGGAATATGAAAAATACATGAGAAGGACAATAGACACTTGCTGTATCCATGTGGCTATTTGTCAGTGCTTATTCTGAAAAATACAGTCACAAAGTTATTTACCGAATGTTATTTAGCAGCGGGCTATACTAATCCATCCATATTATGACTGATGAAAGCAATGAATACACATAAAATATAATAAAATACAATAATAGCTTCACCGGTATCGAACTGCATTTATTAAATGCTATGTGAATGCAAATACAGCAGTTGCTGGCTAGGAAGTGCAGGAAGGTGTTCGTTTTACTTTACTGGAATATAAAAAATACATGAGAACGACAATAGACACTTGTTGTATCCATATGGCCATTTGTCAGTGCTTATTCTTAAAAATACAGTCCCGACGTAGTTCACCGAATGTTATTTAGGCAGCCGGCTATACTAATCCATTCATATTATGACTGATGAAAGCAATGAATACACATAAAGTATAATAAAATACAATAATAGCTTCACCGGTATCGAACTGCATTTATTAAATGCTATATGAATACAGATACAGCAGTTGCTGGCTAGGAAGTGCAGGAAGGTGTTCGTTTTACTTTACTGGAATACAAAAAAATACATGAGAAGGCCAATAGACTCTTGTATCCATGTGGCCATTTGTCAGTACTTATTCTTAGCCCCGACGTAGTTTACCGAATGTTATTTAGGCAGCCGACTAAACCAAGCTATTCATATTATTACTGATGAGAGGAATGAATACACAGAAAATATAATAAAATACAATAATAGCTTCACCGGTATCGAACTGCATTTATTAAATGCTATATGAATGCAAATACAGCAGTTGCTGGCTAGGAAGTGCAGCAAGGTGTTCGTTTTACTTTACTGGAATATAAAAAATACATGAGAACGACAATAGACACTTGTTGTATCCATATGGCCATTTGTCAGTGCTTATTCTTAAAAATACAGTCCCGACATAGTGCACCGAATGTTATTTAGGCAGCCGGCTATACTAATCCATTCATATTATGACTGATGAAAGCAATGAATACACATAAAATATAATAAAATACAATAATAGCTTCACCGGTATCGAACTGCATTTATTAAATGCTATATGAATACAAATACAGCAGTTGCTGGCTAGGAAGTGCAGGAAGGTGTTCGTTTTACTTTACTGGAATACAAAAAAATACATGAGAAGGTCAATAGACTCTTGTATCCATGTGGCCATTTGTTAGTGCTTATTCTTAGTCCCGACGTAGTTTCCGAATGTTATTTAGGCAGCCGGCTAAACTAAGCTATTCATATTATGACCCTTGAGAGCAATGAATACACATAAAATATAATAAAATACAATAAAAGCTTCACCGATATCGAACTGTACTTACTAAACGCTATATATGAATATAAATACAGCAGTTGCTTGCTAGGAACTACAACAAGTTGTTCGTTTTACTTTACTGGAATATGAAAAATACATGAGAAAGACAATAGACACTTGTTGTATCCATGTGGCTATTTGTCAGTGCTTACTCTGAAAAATACAGTCACAAAGTTATTTACCGAATGTTATTTAGGCAGCGGGCTATACTAATCCATTCATATTATGACTGATGAAAGCAATGAATACACATAAAATATAATAAAATACAATAATAGCTTCACCGGTATCGAACTGCATTTATTAAATGCTATATGAATGCAAATACAGCAGTTGCTGGCTAGGAAGTGCAGGGAGGTGTTCGTTTTACTTTACTGGAATATAAGAAATACATGAGAACGACAATAGACACTTGTTGTATCCATATGGCCATTTGTCAGTGCTTATTCTTAAAAATACAGTCCCGACGTAGTTCACCGAATGTTATTTAGGCAGCCGGCTATACTAATCCATTCATATTATGACTGATGAAAGCAATGAATACACATAAAGTATAATAAAATACAATAATAGCTTCACCGGTATCGAACTGCATTTATTAAATGCTATATGAATACAAATACAGCAGTTGCTGGCTAGGAAGTGCAGGAAGGTGTTCGTTTTACTTTACTGGAATACAAAAAAATACATGAGAAGGCCAATAGACTCTTGTATCCATGTGGCCATTTGTCAGTACTTATTCTTAGCCCCGACGTAGTTTACCGAATGTTATTTAGGCAGCCGACTAAACCAAGCTATTCATATTATTACTGATGAGAGGAATGAATACACATAAAATATAATAAAATACAATAATAGCTTCACCGGTATCGAACTGCAGTTATTAAATGCTATATGAATGCAAATACAGCAGTTGCTGGCTAGGAAGTGCAGCAAGGTGTTCGTTTTACTTTACTGGAATACAAAAAAATACATGAGAAGGTCAATAGACTCTTGTATCCATGTGGCCATTTGTTAGTGCTTATTCTTAGTCCCGACGTAGTTTCCGAATGTTATTTAGGCAGCCGGCTAAACTAAGCTATTCATATTATGACCCTTGAGAGCAATGAATACACATAAAATATAATAAAATACAATAAAAGCTTCACCGATATCGAACTGTACTTACTAAACGCTATATATGAATATAAATACAGCAGTTGCTTGCTAGGAAGTACAACAAGTTGTTCGTTTTACTTTACTGGAATATGAAAAATACATGAGAAGGACAATAGACACTTGTTGTATCCATGTGGCTATTTGTCAGTGCTTATTCTGAAAAATACAGTCACAAAGTTATTTACCGAATGTTATTTAGGCAGCGGGCTATACTAATCCATTCATATTATGACTGATGAAAGCAATGAATACACATAAAGTATAATAAAATACAATAATAGCTTCACCGGTATCGAACTGCATTTATTAAATGCTATATGAATGCAAATACAGCAGTTGCTGGCTAGGAAGTGCAAAAAGGTGTTCGTTTTACTTTACTGGAATACAAAAAAATACATGAGAAGGTCAATAGACTCTTGTATCCATGTGGCCATTTGTCAGTACTTATTCTTAGCCCCGACGTAGTTTACCGAATGTTATTTAGGCAGCCGACTAAACCAAGCTATTCATATTATGACTGATGAGAGCAATGAATACACATAAAATATAATAAAATACAATAATAGCTTCACCGGTATCGAACTGCATTTATTAAATGCTATATGAATGCAAATACAGCAGTTGCTGGCTAGGAAGTGCAGCAAGGTGTTCGTTTTACTTTACTGGAATATAAAAAATACATGAGAACGACAATAGACACTTGTTGTATCCATATGGCCATTTGTCAGTGCTAATTCTTAAAAATACAGTCCCGACGTAGTTCACCGAATGTTATTTAGGCAGCCGGCTATACTCATCCATTCATATTATGACTGATGAAAGCAATGAATACACATAAAGTATAATACAATACAATAATAGCTTCACCGGTATCGAACTGCATTTATTAAATGCTATATGAATACAAGTACAGCAGTTGCTGGCTAGGAAGTGCAAAAAGGTGTTCGTTTTACTTTACTGGAATACAAAAAAATACATGAGAAGGTCAATAGACTCTTGTATCCATGTGGCCATTTGTCAGTACTTATTCTTAGCCCCGACGTAGTTTACCGAATGTTATTTAGGCAGCCGACTAAACCAAGCTATTCATATTATGACTGATGAGAGCAATGAATACACATAAAATATAATAAAATACAATAATAGCTTCACCGGTATCGAACTGCATTTATTAAATGCTATAGGAATGCAAATACAGCAGTTGCTGGCTAGGAAGTTCAGCAAGGTGTTCGTTTTACTTTACTGGAATACAAAAAAATACATGAGAAGGTCAATAGACTCTTGTATCCATGTGGCCATTTGTTAGTGCTTATTCTTAGTCCCGACGTAGTTTCCGAATGTTATTTAGGCAGCCGGCTAAACTAAGCTATTCATATTATGACCCTTGAGAGCAATGAATACACATAAAATATAATAAAATACAATAAAAGCTTCACCGCTATCGAACTGTACTTACTAAACGCTATATATGAATATAAATACAGCAGTTGCTTGCTAGGAAGTACAACAAGTTCGTTTTACTTTACTGGAATATGAAAAATACATGAGAAGGACAATAGACACTTGTTGTACCCATGTGGCTATTTGTCAGTGCTTATTCTGAAAAATACAGTCACAAAGTTATTTACCGAATGTTATTTAGGCAGCGGGCTATACTAATCCATTCATATTATGACTGATGAAAGCAATGAATACACATAAAATATAATAAAATACAATAATAGCTTCACCGGTATCGAACTGCATTTATTAAATGCTATATGAATGCAAATACAGCAGTTGCTGGCTAGGAAGTGCAGGAAGGTGTTCGTTTTACTTTACTGGAATATAAAAAATACATGAGAACGACAACAGACACTTGTTGTATCCATATGGCCATTTGTCAGTTCTTATTCTTAAAAATCCAGTCCCGACGTAGTTCACCGAATGTTATTTAGGCAGCCGGCTATACTAATCCATTCATATTATGACTGATGAAAGCAATGAATACACATAAAGTATAATAAAATACAATAATAGCTTCACCGGTATCGAACTGCATTTATTAAATGCTATATGAATACAAATACAGCAGTTGCTGGCTAGGAAGTGCAGGAAGGTGTTCGTTTTACTTTACTGGAATACAAAAAAATACATGAGAAGGCCAATAGACTCTTGTATCCATGTGGCCATTTGTCAGTACTTATTCTTAGCCCCGACGTAGTTTACCGAATGTTATTTAGGCAGCCGACTAAACCAAGCTATTCATATTATTACTGATGAGAGGAATGGATACACATAAAATATAATAAAATACAATAATAGCTTCACCGGTATCGAACTGCAGTTATTAAATGCTATATGAATGCAAATACAGCAGTTGCTGGCTAGGAAGTGCAGCAAGGTGTTCGTTTTACTTTACTGGAATACAAAAAAATACATGAGAAGGTCAATAGACTCTTGTATCCATGTGGCCATTTGTTAGTGCTTATTCTTAGTCCCGACGTAGTTTCCGAATGTTATTTAGGCAGCCGGCTAAACTAAGCTATTCATATTATGACCCTTGAGAGCAATGAATACACATAAAATATAATAAAATACAATAAAAGCTTCACCGATATCGAACTGTACTTACTAAACGCTATATATGAATATAAATACAGCAGTTGCTTGCTAGGAAGTACAACAAGTTGTTCGTTTTACTTTACTGGAATATGAAAAATACATGAGAAGGACAATAGACACTTGTTGTATCCATGTGGCTATTTGTCAGTGCTTATTCTGAAAAATACAGTCACAAAGTTATTTACCGAATGTTATTTAGGCAGCGGGCTATACTAATCCATTCATATTATGACTGATGAAAGCAATGAATACACATAAAATATAATAAAATACAATAATAGCTTCACCGGTATCGAACTGCATTTATTAAATGCTATATGAGTGCAAATACAGCAGTTGCTGGCTAGGAAGTGCAGGAAGGTGTTCGTTTTACTTTACTGGAATATAAAAAATACATGAGAACGACAACAGACACTTGTTGTATCCATATGGCCATTTGTCAGTTCTTATTCTTAAAAATACAGTCCCGATGTAGTTCACCGAATGTTATTTAGGCAGCCGGCTATACTAATCCATTCATATTATGACTGATGAAAGCAATGAATACACATAAAGTATAATAAAATACAATAATAGCTTCACCGGTATCGAACTGCATTTATTAAATGCTATATGAATACAAATACAGCAGTTGCTGGCTAGGAAGTGCAGGAAGGTGTTCGTTTTACTTTACTGGAATACAAAAAAATACATGAGAAGGCCAATAGACTCTTGTATCTATGTGGCCATTTGTCAGTACTTATTCTTAGCCCCGACGTAGTTTCCGAATGTTATTTAGGCAGCCGACTAAACCAAGCTATTCATATTATTACTGATGAGAGGAATGAATACACATAAAATATAATAAAATACAATAATAGCTTCACCGGTATCGAACTGCATTTATTAAATGCTATATGAATGCAAATACAGCAGTTGCTGGCTAGGAAGTGCAGCAAGGTGTTCGTTTTACTTTACTGGAATATAAAAAATACATGAGAACGACAATAGACACTTGTTGTATCCATATGGCCATTTGTCAGTGCTTATTCTGAAAAATACAGTCACAAAGTTATTTACCGAATGTTATTTAGGCAGCGGGCTATACTAATCCATTCATATTATGACTGATGAAAGCAATGAATACACATAAAATATAATAAAATACAATAATAGCTTCACCGGTATCGAACTGCATTTATTAAATGCTATATGAATGCAAATACAGCAGTTGCTGGCTAGGAAGTGCAGGAAGGTGTTCGTTTTACTTTACTGGAATATAAAAAATACATGAGAACGACAACAGACACTTGTTGTATCCATATGGCCATTTGTCAGTTCTTATTCTTAAAAATACAGTCCCGACGTAGTTCACCGAATGTTATTTAGGCAGCCGGCTATACTAATCCATTCATATTATGACTGATGAAAGCAATGAATACACATAAAGTATAATAAAATACAATAATAGCTTCACCGGTATCGAACTGCATTTATTAAATGCTATATGAATACAAATACAGCAGTTGCTGGCTAGGAAGTGCAGGAAGGTGTTCGTTTTACTTTACTGGAATACAAAAAAATACATGAGAAGGTCAATAGACTCTTGTATCCATGTGGCCATTTGTTAGTGCTTATTCTTAGTCCCGACGTAGTTTCCGAATGTTATTTAGGCAGCCGACTAAACCAAGCTATTCATATTATGACTGATGAGAGCAATGAATACACATAAAATATAATAAAATACAATAATAGCTTCACCGGTATCGAACTGCATTTATTAAATGCTATATGAATGCAAATACAGCAGTTGCTGGCTAGGAAGTGCAGGAAGGTGTTCGTTTTACTTTACTGGAATACAAAAAAATACATGAGAACGACAATAGACACTTGTTGTATCCATATGGCCATTTGTCAGTGCTTATTCTTAAAAATACAGTCCCGACGTAGTTCACCGAATGTTATTTAGGCAGCCGGCTATACTAATCCATTCATATTATGACTGATGAAAGCAATGAATACACATAAAGTATAATAAAATACAATAATAGCTTCACCGGTATCGAACTGCATTTATTAAATGCTATATGAATACAAATACAGCAGTTGCTGGCTAGGAAGTGCAGGAAGGTGCTCGTTTTACTTTACTGGAATATAAAAAATACATGAGAACGACAAAAGACACTTGTTGTATCCATATGGCCATTTGTCAGTGCTTATTCTTAAAAATACAGTCCCGACGTAGTTCACCGAATGTTATTTAGGCAGCCGGCTATACTAATCCATTCATATTATGACTGATGAAAGCAATGAATACACATAAAGTATAATAAAATACAATAGCTTCACCGGTATCGAACTGCATTTATTAAATGCTATATGAATACAAATACAGCAGTTGCTGGCTAGGAAGTGCAGGAAGGTGTTCGTTTTACTTTACTGGAATACAAAAAAATACATGAGAAGGTCAATAGACTCTTGTATCCATGTGGCCATTTGTTAGTGCTTATTCTTAGTCCCGACGTAGTTTCCGAATGTTATTTAGGCAGCCGACTAAACCAAGCTATTCATATTATGACTGATGAGAGCAATGAATACACAAAATATAATAAAATACAATAATAGCTTCACCGGTATCGAACTGCATTTATTAAATGCTATATGAATGCAAATACAGCAGTTGCTGGCTAGGAAGTGCAGGAAGGTGTTCGTTTTACTTTACTGGAATATAAAAAATACATGAGAACGACAATAGACACTTGTTGTATCCATATGGCCATTTGTCAGTGCTTATTCTTAAAAATACAGTCCCGACGTAGTTCACCGAATGTTATTTAGGCAGCCGGCTATACTAATCCATTCATATTATGACTGATGAAAGCAATGAATACACATAAAGTATAATAAAATACAATAATAGCTTCACCGGTATCGAACTGCATTTATTAAATGCTATATGAATGCAAATACAGCAGTTGCTGGCTAGGAAGTGCAGCAAGGTGTTCGTTTTACTTTACTGGAATATAAAAAATACATGAGAACGACAATAGACACTTGTTGTATCCATATGGCCATTTGTCAGTACTTATTCTTAGCCCCGACGTAGTTTACCGAATGTTATTTAGGCAGCCGGCTATACTAATCCATTCATATTATGACTGATGAAAGCAATGAATACACATAAAATATAATAAAATACAATAATAGCTTCACCGGTATCGAACTGCATTTATTAAATGCTATAGGAATGCAAATACAGCAGTTGCTGGCTAGGAAGTTCAGCAAGGTGTTCGTTTTACTTTACTGGAATACAAAAAAATACATGAGAAGGTCAATAGACTCTTGTATCCATGTGGCCATTTGTTAGTGCTTATTCTTAGTCCCGACGTAGTTTCCGAATGTTATTTAGGCAGCCGGCTAAGCTAAGCTATTCATATTATGACCCTTGAGAGCAATGAATACACATAAAATATAATAAAATACAATAAAAGCTTCACCGATATCGAACTGTACTTACTAAACGCTATATATGAATATAAATACAGCAGTTGCTTGCTAGGAAGTACAACAAGTTGTTCGTTTTACTTTACTGGAATATGAAAAATACATGAGAAGGACAATAGACACTTGTTGTATCCATGTGGCTATTTGTCAGTGCTTATTCTGAAAAATACAGTCACAAAGTTATTTACCGAATGTTATTTAGGCAGCGGGCTATACTAATCCATTCATATTATGACTGATGAAAGCAATGAATACACATAAAATATAATAAAATACAATAATAGCTTCACCGGTATCGAACTGCATTTATTAAATGCTATATGAATGCAAATACAGCAGTTGCTGGCTAGGAAGTGCAAAAAGGTGTTCGTTTTACTTTACTGGAATACAAAAAAGTACATGAGAAGGTCAATAGACTCTTGTATCCATGTGGCCATTTGTCAGTACTTATTCTTAGCCCCGACGTAGTTTACCGAATGTTATTTAGGCAGCCGACTAAACCAAGCTATTCATATTATGACTGATGAGAGCAATGAATACACATAAAATATAATAAAATACAATAATAGCTTCACCGGTATCGAACTGCATTTATTAAATGCTATATGAATGCAAATACAGCAGTTGCTGGCTAGGAAGTGCAGCAAGGTGTTCGTTTTACTTTACTGGAATATAAAAAATACATGAGAACGACAATAGACACTTGTTGTATCCATATGGCCATTTGTCAGTGCTTATTCTTAAAAATACAGTCCCGACGTAGTTCACCGAATGTTATTTAGGCAGCCGGCTATACTAATCCATTCATATTATGACTGATGAAAGCAATGAATACACATAAAGTATAATAAAATACAATAATAGCTTCACCGGTATCGAACTGCATTTATTAAATGCTATATGAATGCAAATACAGCAGTTGCTGGCTAGGAAGTGCAGGAAGGTGTTCGTTTTACTTTACTGGAATACAAAAAAATACATGAGAAGGTCAATAGACTCTTGTATCCATGTGGCCATTTGTCAGTACTTATTCTTAGCCCCGACGTAGTTTACCGAATGTTATTTAGGCAGCCGGCTATACTAATCCATTCATATTATGACTGATGAAAGCAATGAATACGCATAAAATATAATAAAATACAATAATAGCTTCACCGGTATCGAACTGCATTTATTAAATGCTATATGAATGCAAATACAGCAGTTGCTGGCTAGGAACTGCAAGAAGGTGTTCGTTTTACTTTACTGGAATACAAAAAAATACATGAGAAGGTCAATAGACTCTTGTATCCATGTGGCCATTTGTTAGTGCTTATTCTTAGTCCCGACGTCGTTTCCGAATGTTATTTAGGCAGCCGGCTAAACCAAGCTATTCATATTATGACCCTTGAGAGCAATGAATACACATAAAATATAATAAAATACAATAAAAGCTTCACCGATATCGAACTGTACTTACTAAACGCTATATATGAATATAAATACAGCAGTTGCTTGCTAGGAAGTACAACAAGTTGTTCGTTTTACTTTACTGGAATATGAAAAATACATGAGAAGGACAATAGACACTTGCTGTATCCATGTGGCTATTTGTCAGTGCTTATTCTGAAAAATACAGTCACAAAGTTATTTACCGAATGTTATTTAGGCAGCGGGCTATACTAATCCATCCATATTATGACTGATGAAAGCAATGAATACACATAAAATATAATAAAATACAATAATAGCTTCACCGGTATCGAACTGCATTTATTAAATGCTATGTGAATGCAAATACAGCAGTTGCTGGCTAGGAAGTGCAGGAAGGTGTTCGTTTTACTTTACTGGAATATAAAAAATACATGAGAACGACAATAGACACTTGTTGTATCCATATGGCCATTTGTCAGTGCTTATTCTTAAAAATACAGTCCCGACGTAGTTCACCGAATGTTATTTAGGCAGCCGGCTATACTAATCCATTCATATTATGACTGATGAAAGCAATGAATACACATAAAGTATAATAAAATACAATAATAGCTTCACCGGTATCGAACTGCATTTATTAAATGCTATATGAATACAGATACAGCAGTTGCTGGCTAGGAAGTGCAGGAAGGTGTTCGTTTTACTTTACTGGAATACAAAAAAATACATGAGCAGGCCAATAGACTCTTGTATCCATGTGGCCATTTGTCAGTACTTATTCTTAGCCCCGACGTAGTTTACCGAATGTTATTTAGGCAGCCGACTAAACCAAGCTATTCATATTATTACTGATGAGAGGAATGAATACACAGAAAATATAATAAAATACAATAATAGCTTCACCGGTATCGAACTGCATTTATTAAATGCTATATGAATGCAAATACAGCAGTTGCTGGCTAGGAAGTGCAGCAAGGTGTTCGTTTTACTTTACTGGAATATAAAAAATACATGAGAACGACAATAGACACTTGTTGTATCCATATGGCCATTTGTCAGTGCTTATTCTTAAAAATACAGTCCCGACGTAGTGCACCGAATGTTATTTAGGCAGCCGGCTATACTAATCCATTCATATTATGACTGATGAAAGCAATGAATACACATAAAGTATAATAAAATACAATAATAGCTTCACCGGTATCGAACTGCATTTATTAAATGCTATATGAATACAAATACAGCAGTTGCTGGCTAGGAAGTGCAGGAAGGTGTTCGTTTTACTTTACTGGAATACAAAAAAATACATGAGAAGGTCAATAGACTCTTGTATCCATGTGGCCATTTGTTAGTGCTTATTCTTAGTCCCGACGTAGTTTCCGAATGTTATTTAGGCAGCCGGCTAAACTAAGCTATTCATATTATGACCCTTGAGAGCAATGAATACACATAAAATATAATAAAATACAATAAAAGCTTCACCGATATCGAACTGTACTTACTAAACGCTATATGTGAATATAAATACAGCAGTTGCTTGCTAGGAACTACAACAAGTTGTTCGTTTTACTTTACTGGAATATGAAAAATACATGAGAAAGACAATAGACACTTGTTGTATCCATGTGGCTATTTGTCAGTGCTTACTCTGAAAAATACAGTCACAAAGGTATTTACCGAATGTTATTTAGGCAGCGGGCTATACTAATCCATTCATATTATGACTGATGAAAGCAATGAATACACATAAAATATAATAAAATACAATAATAGCTTCACCGGTATCGAACTGCATTTATTAAATGCTATATGAATGCAAATACAGCAGTTGCTGGCTAGGAAGTGCAGGGAGGTGTTCGTTTTACTTTACTGGAATATAAGAAATACATGAGAACGACAATAGACACTTGTATCCATATGGCCATTTGTCAGTGCTTATTCTTAAAAATACAGTCCCGACGTAGTTCACCGAATGTTATTTAGGCAGCCGGCTATACTAATCCATTCATATTATGACTGATGAAAGCAATGAATACACATAAAGTATAATAAAATACAATAATAGCTTCACCGGTATCGAACTGCATTTATTAAATGCTATATGAATACAAATACAGCAGTTGCTGGCTAGGAAGTGCAGGAAGGTGTTCGTTTTACTTTACTGGAATACAAAAAAATACATGAGAAGGCCAATAGACTCTTGTATCCAAGTGGCCATTTGTCAGTACTTATTCTTAGCCCCGACGTAGTTTACCGAATGTTATTTAGGCAGCCGACTAAACCAAGCTATTCATATTATTACTGATGAGAGGAATGAATACACATAAAATATAATAAAATACAATAATAGCTTCACCGGTATCGAACTGCAGTTATTAAATGCTATATGAATGCAAATACAGCAGTTGCTGGCTAGGAAGTGCAGCAAGGTGTTCGTTTTACTTTACTGGAATACAAAAAAATACATGAGAAGGTCAATAGACTCTTGTATCCATGTGGCCATTTGTTAGTGCTTATTCTTAGTCCCGACGTAGTTTCCGAATGTTATTTAGGCAGCCGGCTAAACTAAGCTATTCATATTATGACCCTTGAGAGCAATGAATACACATAAAATATAATAAAATACAATAAAAGCTTCACCGATATCGAACTGTACTTACTAAACGCTATATATGAATATAAATACAGCAGTTGCTTGCTAGGAAGTACAACAAGTTGTTCCGTTTTACTTTACTGGAATATGAAAAATACATGAGAAGGACAATAGACACTTGTTGTATCCATGTGGCTATTTGTCAGTGCTTATTCTGAAAAATACAGTCACAAAGTTATTTACCGAATGTTATTTAGGCAGCGGCTATACTAATCCATTCATATTATGACTGATGAAAGCAATGAATACACATAAAGTATAATAAAATACAATAATAGCTTCACCGGTATCGAACTGCATTTATTAAATGCTATATGAATGCAAATACAGCAGTTGCTGGCTAGGAAGTGCAGCAAGGTGTTCTTTTTACTTTACTAGAATATAAAAAATACATGAGAACGACAATAGACACTTGTTGTATCCATATGGCCATTTGTCAGTGCTTATTCTTAAAAATACAGTCCCGACGTAGTTCACCGAATGTTATTTAGGCAGCCGGCTATACTAATCCATTCATATTATGACTGATGAAAGCAATGAATACACATAAAGTATAATAAAATACAATAATAGCTTCACCGGTATCGAACTGCATTTATTAAATGCTATATGAATACAAATACAGCAGTTGCTGGCTAGGAAGTGCAAAAAGGTGTTCGTTTTACTTTACTGGAATACAAAAAAATACATGAGAAGGTCAATAGACTCTTGTATCCATGTGGCCATTTGTCAGTACTTATTCTTAGCCCCGACGTAGTTTACCGAATGTTATTTAGGCAGCCGACTAAACCAAGCTATTCATATTATGACTGATGAGAGCAATGAATACACATAAAATATAATAAAATACAATAATAGCTTCACCGGTATCGAACTGCATTTATTAAATGCTATATGAATGCAAATACAGCAGTTGCTGGCTAGGAAGTGCAGCAAGGTGTTCGTTTTACTTTACTGGAATATAAAAAATACATGAGAACGACAATAGACACTTGTTGTATCCATATGGCCATTTGTCAGTGCTAATTCTTAAAAATACAGTCCCGACGTAGTTCACTGAATGTTATTTAGGCAGCCGGCTATACTAATCCATTCATATTATGACTGATGAAAGCAATGAATACACATAAAGTATAATACAATACAATAATAGCTTCACCGGTATCGAACTGCATTTATTAAATGCTATATGAATACAAGTACAGCAGTTGCTGGCTAGGAAGTGCAAAAAGGTGTTCGTTTTACTTTACTGGAATACAAAAAAATACATGAGAAGGTCAATAGACTCTTGTATCCATGTGGCCATTTGTCAGTACTTATTCTTAGCCCCGACGTAGTTTACCGAATGTTATTTAGGCAGCCGACTAAACCAAGCTATTCATATTATGACTGATGAGAGCAATGAATACACATAAAATATAATAAAATACAATAATAGCTTCACCGGTATCGAACTGCATTTATTAAATGCTATAGGAATGCAAATACAGCAGTTGCTGGCTAGGAAGTTCAGCAAGGTGTTCGTTTTACTTTACTGGAATACAAAAAAATACATGAGAAGGTCAATAGACTCTTGTATCCATGTGGCCATTTGTTAGTGCTTATTCTTAGTCCCGACGTAGTTTCCGAATGTTATTTAGGCAGCCGGCTAAACTAAGCTATTCATATTATGACCCTTGAGAGCAATGAATACACATAAAATATAATAAAATACAATAAAAGCTTCACCGCTATCGAACTGTACTTACTAAACGCTATATATGAATATAAATACAGCAGTTGCTTGCTAGGAAGTACAACAAGTTCGTTTTACTTTACTGGAATATGAAAAATACATGAGAAGGACAATAGACACTTGTTGTATCCATGTGGCTATTTGTCAGTGCTTATTCTGAAAAATACAGTCACAAAGTTATTTACCGAATGTTATTTAGGCAGCGGGCTATACTAATCCATTCATATTATGACTGATGAAAGCAATGAATACACATAAAATATAATAAAATACAATAATAGCTTCACCGGTATCGAACTGCATTTATTAAATGCTATATGAATGCAAATACAGCAGTTGCTGGCTAGGAAGTGCAGGAAGGTGTTCGTTTTACTTTACTGGAATATAAAAAATACATGAGAACGACAACAGACACTTGTTGTATCCATATGGCCATTTGTCAGTTCTTATTCTTAAAAATCCAGTCCCGACGTAGTTCACCGAATGTTATTTAGGCAGCCGGCTATACTAATCCATTCATATTATGACTGATGAAAGCAATGAATACACATAAAGTATAATAAAATACAATAATAGCTTCACCGGTATCGAACTGCATTTATTAAATGCTATATGAATACAAATACAGCAGTTGCTGGCTAGGAAGTGCAGGAAGGTGTTCGTTTTACTTTACTGGAATACAAAAAAATACATGAGAAGGCCAATAGACTCTTGTATCCATGTGGCCATTTGTCAGTACTTATTCTTAGCCCCGACGTAGTTTACCGAATGTTATTTAGGCAGCCGACTAAACCAAGCTATTCATATTATTACTGATGAGAGGAATGAATACACATAAAATATAATAAAATACAATAATAGCTTCACCGGTATCGAACTGCAGTTATTAAATGCTATATGAATGCAAATACAGCAGTTGCTGGCTAGGAAGTGCAGCAAGGTGTTCGTTTTACTTTACTGGAATACAAAAAAATACATGAGAAGGTCAATAGACTCTTGTATCCATGTGGCCATTTGTTAGTGCTTATTCTTAGTCCCGACGTAGTTTCCGAATGTTATTTAGGCAGCCGGCTAAACTAAGCTATTCATATTATGACCCTTGAGAGCAATGAATACACATAAAATATAATAAAATACAATAAAAGCTTCACCGATATCGAACTGTACTTACTAAACGCTATATATGAATATAAATACAGCAGTTGCTTGCTAGGAAGTACAACAAGTTGTTCGTTTTACTTTACTGGAATATGAAAAATACATGAGAAGGACAATAGACACTTGTTGAATCCATGTGGCTATTTGTCAGTGCTTATTCTGAAAAATACAGTCACAAAGTTATTTACCGAATGTTATTTAGGCAGCGGGCTATACTAATCCATTCATATTATGACTGATGAAAGCAATGAATACACATAAAATATAATAAAATACAATAATAGCTTCACCGGTATCGAACTGCATTTATTAAATGCTATATGAGTGCAAATACAGCAGTTGCTGGCTAGGAAGTGCAGGAAGGTGTTCGTTTTACTTTACTGGAATATAAAAAATACATGAGAACGACAACAGACACTTGTTGTATCCATATGGCCATTTGTCAGTTCTTATTCTTAAAAATACAGTCCCGATGTAGTTCACCGAATGTTATTTAGGCAGCCGGCTATACTAATCCATTCATATTATGACTGATGAAAGCAATGAATACTCATAAAGTATAATAAAATACAATAATAGCTTCACCGGTATCGAACTGCATTTATTAAATGCTATATGAATACAAATACAGCAGTTGCTGGCTAGGAAGTGCAGGAAGGTGTTCGTTTTACTTACTGGAATACAAAAAAATACATGAGAAGGCCAATAGACTCTTGTATCCATGTGGCCATTTGTCAGTACTTATTCTTAGCCCCGACGTAGTTTCCGAATGTTATTTAGGCAGCCGACTAAACCAAGCTATTCATATTATTACTGATGAGAGGAATGAATACACATAAAATATAATAAAATACAATAATAGCTTCACCGGTATCGAACTGCATTTATTAAATGCTATATGAATGCAAATACAGCAGTTGCTGGCTAGGAAGTGCAGCAAGGTGTTCGTTTTACTTTACTGGAATATAAAAAATACATGAGAACGACAATAGACACTTGTTGTATCCATATGGCCATTTGTCAGTGCTTATTCTGAAAAATACAGTCACAAAGTTATTTACCGAATGTTATTTAGGCAGCGGGCTATACTAATCCATTCATATTATGACTGATGAAAGCAATGAATACACATAAAATATAATAAAATACAATAATAGCTTCACCGGTATCGAACTGCATTTATTAAATGCTATATGAATGCAAATACAGCAGTTGCTGGCTAGGAAGTGCAGGAAGGTGTTCGTTTTACTTTACTGGAATATAAAAAATACATGAGAACGACAACAGACACTTGTTGTATCCATATGGCCATTTGTCAGTTCTTATTCTTAAAAATACAGTCCCGACGTAGTTCACCGAATGTTATTTAGGCAGCCGGCTATACTAATCCATTCATATTATGACTGATGAAAGCAATGAATACACATAAAGTATAATAAAATACAATAATAGCTTCACCGGTATCGAACTGCATTTATTAAATGCTATATGAATACAAATACAGCAGTTGCTGGCTAGGAAGTGCAGGAAGGTGTTCGTTTTACTTTACTGGAATACAAAAAAATACATGAGAAGGCCAATAGACTCTTGTATCCATGTGGCCATTTGTCAGTACTTATTCTTAGCCCCGACGTAGTTTCCGAATGTTATTTAGGCAGCCGACTAAACCAAGCTATTCATATTATTACTGATGAGAGGAATGAATACACATAAAATATAATAAAATACAATAATAGCTTCACCGGTATCGAACTGCATTTATTAAATGCTATATGAATGCAAATACAGCAGTTGCTGGCTAGGAAGTGCAGCAAGGTGTTCGTTTTACTTTACTGGAATATAAAAAATACATGAGAACGACAATAGACACTTGTTGTATCCATATGGCCATTTGTCAGTGCTTATTCTTAAAAATACAGTCCCGACGTAGTTCACCGAATGTTATTTAGGCAGCCGGCTATACTAATCCATTCATATTATGACTGATGAAAGCAATGAATACACATAAAGTATAATAAAATACAATAGCTTCACCGGTATCGAACTGCATTTATTAAATGCTATATGAATACAAATACAGCAGTTGCTGGCTAGGAAGTGCAAAAAGGTGTTCGTTTTACTTTACTGGAATACAAAAAAATACATGAGAAGGTCAATAGACTCTTGTATCCATGTGGCCATTTGTCAGTACTTATTCTTAGCCCCGACGTAGTTTACCGAATGTTATTTAGGCAGCCGACTAAACCAAGCTATTCATATTATGACTGATGAGAGCAATGAATACACATAAAATATAATAAAATACAATAATAGCTTCACCGGTATCGAACTGCATTTATTAAATGCTATATGAATGCAAATACAGCAGTTGCTGGCTAGGAAGTGCAGGAAGGTGTTCGTTTTACTTTACTGGAATATAAAAAATACATGAGAACGACAATAGACACTTGTTGTATCCATATGGCCATTTGTCAGTGCTTATTCTTAAAAATACAGTCCCGACGTAGTTCACCGAATGTTATTTAGGCAGCCGGCTATACTAATCCATTCATATTATGACTGATGAAAGCAATGAATACACATAAAATATAATAAAATACAATAATAGCTTCACCGGTATCGAACTGCATTTATTAAATGCTATATGAATGCAAATACAGCAGTTGCTGGCTAGGAAGTGCAGGAAGGTGTTCGTTTTACTTTACTGGAATATAAAAAATACATGAGAACGACAATAGACACTTGTTGTATCCATATGGCCATTTGTCAGTGCTTATTCATAAAAATACAGTCCCGACGTAGTTCACCGAATGTTATTTAGGCAGCCGGCTATACTAATCCATTCATATTATGACTGATGAAAGCAATGAATACACATAAAATATAATAAAATACAATAATAGCTTCACCGGTATCGAACTGCATTTATTAAATGATATATGAATGCAAATACAGCAGTTGCTGGCTAGGAAGTGCAGGAAGGTGTTCGTTTTACTTTACTGGAATATAAAAAATACATGAGAACTACAATAGACAATTGTTGTATCCATATGGCCATTTGTCAGTGCTTATTCTTAAAAATACAGTCCCGACGTAGTTCACCGAATGTTATTTAGGCAGCCGGCTATACTAATCCATTCATATTATGACTGATGAAAGCAATGAATACACATAAAATATAATAAAATACAATAATAGCTTCACCGGTATCGAACTGCATTTATTAAATGCTATATGAATGCAAATACAGCAGTTGCTGGCTAGGAAGTGCAGCAAGGTGTTCGTTTTACTTTACTGGAATATAAAAAATACATGAGAACGACAATAGACACTTGTTGTATCCATATGGCCATTTGTCAGTGCTTATTCTTAAAAATACAGTCCCGACGTAGTTCACCGAATGTTATTTAGGCAGCCGGCTATACTAATCCATTCATATTATGACTGATGAAAGCAATGAATACACATAAAATATAATAAAATACAATAATAGCTTCACCGGTATCGAACTGCATTTATTAAATGCTATATGAATGCAAATACAGCAGTTGCTGGCTAGGAAGTGCAGGAAGGTGTTCGTTTTACTTTACTGGAATATAAAAAATACATGAGAACGACAATAGACACTTGTTGTATCCATATGGCCATTTGTCAGTGCTTATTCTTAAAAATACAGTCCCGACGTAGTTCACCGAATGTTATTTAGGCAGCCGGCTATACTAATCCATTCATATTATGACTGATGAAAGCAATGAATACACATAAAATATAATAAAATACAATAATAGCTTCACCGGTATCGAACTGCATTTATTAAATGCTATATGAATGCAAATACAGCAGTTGCTGGCTAGGAAGTGCAGCAAGGTGTTCGTTTTACTTTACTGGAATATAAAAAATACATGAGAACGACAATAGACACTTGTTGTATCCATATGGCCATTTGTCAGTGCTTATTCTTAAAAATACAGTCCCGACGTAGTTCACCGAATGTTATTTAGGCAGCCGGCTATACTAATCCATTCATATTATGACTGATGAAAGCAATGAATACACATAAAATATAATAAAATACAATAAGAGCTTCACCGGTATCGAACTGCATTTATTAAATGCTATATGAATGCAAATACAGCAGTTGCTGGCTAGGAAGTGCAGGAAGGTGTTCGTTTTACTTTACTGGAATATAAAAAATACATGAGAACGACAATAGACACTTGTTGTATCCATATGGCCATTTGTCAGTGCTTATTCTTAAAAATACAGTCCCGACGTAGTTCACCGAATGTTATTTAGGCAGCCGGCTATACTAATCCATTCATATTATGACTGATGAAAGCAATGAATACACATAAAATATAATAAAATACAATAATAGCTTCACCGGTATCGAACTGCATTTATTAAATGCTATATGAATGCAAATACAGCAGTTGCTGGCTAGGAAGTGCAGGAAGGTGTTCGTTTTACTTTACTGGAATACAAAAAAATACATGAGAAGGTCAATAGACTCTTGTATCCATGTGGCCATTTGTTAGTGCTTATTCTTAGTCCCGACGTAGTTTCCGAATGTTATTTAGGCAGCCGACTAAACCAAGCTATTCATATTATGACTGATGAGAGCAATGAATACACATAAAATATAATAAAATACAATAATAGCTTCACCGGTATCGAACTGCATTTATTAAATGCTATATGAATGCAAATACAGCAGTTGCTAGCTAGGAAGTGCAGGAAGGTGTTCGTTTTACTTTACTGGAATACAAAAAAATACATGAGAACGACAATAGACACTTGTTGTATCCATATGGCCATTTGTCAGTGCTTATTCTTAAAAATACAGTCCCGACGTAGTTCACCGAATGTTATTTAGGCAGCCGGCTATACTAATCCATTCATATTATGACTGATGAAAGCAATGTATACACATAAAGTATAATAAAATACAATAATAGCTTCACCGGTATCGAACTGCATTTATTAAATGCTATATGAATACAAATACAGCAGTTGCTGGCTAGGAAGTGCAGGAAGGTGTTCGTTTTACTTTACTGGAATATAAAAAATACATGAGAACGACAAAAGACACTTGTTGTATCCATATGGCCATTTGTCAGTGCTTATTCTTAAAAATACAGTCCCGACGTAGTTCACCGAATGTTATTTAGGCAGCCGGCTATACTAATCCATTCATATTATGACTGATGAAAGCAATGAATACACATAAAGTATAATAAAATACAATAGCTTCACCGGTATCGAACTGCATTTATTAAATGCTATATGAATACAAATACAGCAGTCGCTGGCTAGGAAGTGCAGGAAGGTGTTCGTTTTACTTTACTGGAATACAAAAAAATACATGAGAAGGTCAATAGACTCTTGTATCCATGTGGCCATTTGTTAGTGCTTATTCTTAGTCCCGACGTAGTTTCCGAATGTTATTTAGGCAGCCGACTAAACCACGCTATTCATATTATGACTGATGAGAGCAATGAATACACAAAATATAATAAAATACAATAATAGCTTCACCGGTATCGAACTGCATTTATTAAATGCTATATGAATGCAAATACAGCAGTTGCTGGCTAGGAAGTGCAGGAAGGTGTTCGTTTTACTTTACTGGAATATAAAAAATACATGAGAACGACAATAGACACTTGTTGTATCCATATGGCCATTTGTCAGTGCTTATTCTTAAAAATACAGTCCCGACGTAGTTCACCGAATGTTATTTAGGCAGCCGGCTATACTAATCCATTCATATTATGACTGATGAAAGCAATGAATACACATAAAGTATAATAAAATACAATAATAGCTTCACCGGTATCGAACTGCATTTATTAAATGCTATATGAATGCAAATACAGCAGTTGCTGGCTAGGAAGTGCAGCAAGGTGTTCGTTTTACTTTACTGGAATATAAAAAATACATGAGAACGACAATAGACACTTGTTGTATCCATATGGCCATTTGTCAGTACTTATTCTTAGCCCCGACGTAGTTTACCGAATGTTATGTAGGCAGCCGGCTATACTAATCCATTCATATTATGACTGATGAAAGCAATGAATACACATAAAATATAATAAAATACAATAATAGCTTCACCGGTATCGAACTGCATTTATTAAATGCTATATGAATGCAAATACAGCAGTTGCTGGCTAGGAAGTGCAGGAAGGTGTTCGTTTTACTTTACTGGAATACAAAAAAATACATGAGAAGGTCAATAGACTCTTGTATCCATGTGGCCATTTGTTAGTGCTTATTCTTAGTCCCGACGTAGTTTCCGAATGTTATTTAGGCAGCCGGCTAAGCTAAGCTATTCATATTATGACCCTTGAGAGCAATGAATACACATAAAATATAATAAAATACAATAAAAGCTTCACCGATATCGAACTGTACTTACTAAACGCAATATATGAATATAAATACAGCAGTTGCTTGCTAGGAAGTACAACAAGTTGTTCGTTTTACTTTACTGGAATATGAAAAATACATGAGAAGGACAATAGACACTTGTTGTATCCATGTGGCTATTTGTCAGTGCTTATTCTGAAAAATACAGTCACAAAGTTATTTACCGAATGTTATTTAGGCAGCGGGCTATACTAATCCATTCATATTATGACTGATGAAAGCAATGAATACACATAAAATATAATAAAATACAATAATAGCTTCACCGGTATCGAACTGCATTTATTAAATGCTATATGAATGCAAATACAGCAGTTGCTGGCTAGGAAGTGCAGGAAGGTGTTCGTTTTACTTTACTGGAATACAAAAAAATACATGAGAAGGTCAATAGACTCTTGTATCCATGTGGCCATTTGTCAGTACTTATTCTTAGCCCCGACGTAGTTTACCGAATGTTATTTAGGCAGCCGACTAAACCAAGCTATTCATATTATGACTGATGAGAGCAATGAATACACATAAAATATAATAAAATACAATAATAGCTTCACCGGTATCGAACTGCATTTATTAAATGCTATATGAATGCAAATACAGCAGTTGCTGGCTAGGAAGTGCAGCAAGGTGTTCGTTTTACTTTACTGGAATATAAAAAATACATGAGAACGACAATAGACAATTGTTGTATCCATATGGCCATTTGTCAGTTATTCTTAGCCCCGACGTAGTTTACCGAATGTTATTTAGGCAGCCGGCTATACTAATCCATTCATATTATGACTGATGAAAGCAATGAATACACATAAAATATAATAAAATACAATAATAGCTTCACCGGTATCGAACTGCATTTATTAAATGCTATATGAATGCAAATACAGCAGTTGCTGGCTAGGAAGTGCAGGCAGGTGTTCGTTTTACTTTACTGGAATACAAAAAAATACATGAGAAGGTCAATAGACTCTTGTATCCATGTGGCCATTTGTTAGTGCTTATTCTTAGTCCCGACGTAGTTTCCGAATGTTATTTAGGCAGCCGGCTAAGCTAAGCTATTCATATTATGACCCTTGAGAGCAATGAATACACATAAAATATAATAAAATACAATAAAAGCTTCACCGATATCGAACTGTACTTACTAAAGGCTATATATGAATATAAATACAGCAGTTGCTTGCTAGGAAGTACAACAAGTTGTTCGTTTTACTTTACTGGAATATGAAAAATACATGAGAAGGACAATAGACACTTGTTGTATCCATGTGGCTATTTGTCAGTGCTTATTCTGAAAAATACAGTCACAAAGTTATTTACCGAATGTTATTTAGGCAGCGGGCTATACTAATCCATTCATATTATGACTGATGAAAGCAATGAATACACATACAATATAATAAAATACAATAATAGCTTCACCGGTATCGAACTGCATTTATTAAATGCTATATGAATGCAAATACAGCAGTTGCTGGCTAGGAAGTGCAGGAAGGTGTTCGTTTTATTTTACTGGAATACAAAAAAATACATGAGAAGGTCAATAGACTCTTGTATCCATGTGGCCATTTGTCAGTACTTATTCTTAGCCCCGACGTAGTTTACCAAATGTTATTTAGGCAGCCGACTAAACCAAGCTATTCATATTATGACTGATGAGAGCAATGAATACACATAAAATATAATAAAATACAATAATAGCTTCACCGGTATCGAACTGCATTTATTAAATGCTATATGAATGCAAATACAGCAGTTGCTGGCTAGGAAGTGCAGCAAGGTGTTCGTTTTACTTTACTGGAATATAAAAAATACATGAGAACGACAATAGGCACTTGTTGTATCCATATGGCCATTTGTCAGTGCTTATTCTTAAAAATACAGTCCCGACGTAGTTCACCGAATGTTATTTAGGCAGCCGGCTAAGCTAAGCTATTCATATTATGACCCTTGAGAGCAATGAATACACATAAAATATAATAAAATACAATAATAGCTTCACCGGTATCGAACTGCATTTATTAAATGCTATATGAATGCAAATACAGCAGTTGCTGGCTAGGAAGAGCAGGAAGGTGTTCGTTTTACTTTACTGGAATACAAAAAAATACATGAGAAGGTCAATAGACTCTTGTATCCATGTGGCCATTTGTTAGTGCTTATTCTTAGTACCGACGTAGTTTCCGAATGTTATTTAGGCAGCCGGCTAAGCTAAGCTATTCATATTATGACCCTTGAGAGCAATGAATACACATAAAATATAATAAAATACAATAAAAGCTTCACCGATATCGAACTGTACTTACTAAACGCTATATATGAATATATATACAGCAGTTGCTTGCTAGGAAGTACAACAAGTTGTTCGTTTTACTTTACTGGAATATGAAAAATACATGAGAAGGACAATAGACACTTGTTGTATCCATGTGGCTATTTGTCAGTGCTTATTCTAAAAAATACAGTCACAAAGTTATTTACCGAATGTTATTTAGGCAGCGGGCTATACTAATCCATTCATATTATGACTGATGAAAGCAATGAATACACATAAAATATAATAAAATACAATAATAGCTTCACCGGTATCGAACTGCATTTATTAAATGCTATATGAATGCAAATACAGCAGTTGCTGGCTAGGAAGTGCAGGAAGGTGTTCGTTTTACTTTACTGGAATATAAAAAATACATGAGAACGACAATAGACACTTGTTGTATCCATATGGCCATTTGTCAGTGCTTATTCTTAAAAATACAGTCCCGACGTAGTTCACCGAATGTTATTTAGGCAGCCGGCTATACTAATCCATTCATATTATGACTGATGAAAGCAATGAATACACATAAAATATAATAAAATACAATAATAGCTTCACCGGTATCGAACTGCATTTATTAAATGCTATATGAATGCAAATACAGCAGTTGCTGGCTAGGAAGTGCAGGAAGGTGTTCGTTTTACTTTACTGGAATACAAAAAAATTATTGAGAAGGTCAATAGACTCTTGTATCCATGTGGCCATTTGTCAGTACTTATTCTTAGCCCCGACGTAGTTTACCGAATGTTATTTAGGCAGCCGACTAAACCAAGCTATTCATATTATGACTGATGAGAGCAATGAATACACATAAAATATAATAAAATACAATAATAGCTTCACCGGTATCGAACTGCATTTATTAAATGCTATATGAATGCAAATACAGCAGTTGCTGGCTAGGAAGTGCAGCAAGGTGTTCGTTTTACTTTACTGGAATATAAAAAATACATGAGAACGACAATAGACACTTGTTGTATCCATATGGCCATTTGTCAGTACTTATTCTTAGCCCCGACGTAGTTTACCGAATGTTATTTAGGCAGCCGACTAAACCAAGCTATTCATATTATGACTGATGAGAGCAATGAATACACATAAAATATAATAAAATACAATAATAGCTTCACCGGTATCGAACTGCATTTATTAAATGCTATATGAATGCAAATACAGCAGTTGCTGGCTAGGAAGTGCAGGAAGGTGTTCGTTTTACTTTACTGGAATACAAAAAAATACATGAGAACGACAATAGACACTTGTTGTATCCATATGGCCATTTGTCAGTGCTTATTCTTAAAAATACAGTCCCGACGTAGTTCACCGAATGTTATTTAGGCAGCCGGCTATACTAATCCATTCATATTATGACTGATGAAAGCAATGAATACACATAAAGTATAATAAAATACAATAATAGCTTCACCGGTATCGAACTGCATTTATTAAATGCTATATGAATACAAATACAGCCGTTGCTGGCTAGGAAGTGCAGGAAGGTGTTCGTTTTACTTTACTGGAATATAAAAAATACATGAGAACGACAAAAGACACTTGTTGTATCCATATGGCCATTTGTCAGTGCTTATTCTTAAAAATACAGTCCCGACGTAGTTCACCGAATGTTATTTAGGCAGCCGGCTATACTAATCCATTCATATTATGACTGATGAAAGCAATGAATACACATAAAGTATAATAAAATACAATAGCTTCACCGGTATCGAACTGCATTTATTAAATGCTATATGAATACAAATACAGCAGTCGCTGGCTAGGAAGTGCAGGAAGGTGTTCGTTTTACTTTACTGGAATACAAAAAAATACATGAGAAGGTCAATAGACTCTTGTATCCATGTGGCCATTTGTTAGTGCTTATTCTTAGTCCCGACGTAGTTTCCGAATGTTATTTAGGCAGCCGACTAAACCAAGCTATTCATATTATGACTGATGAGAGCAATGAATACACAAAATATAATAAAATACAATAATAGCTTCACCGGTATCGAACTGCATTTATTAAATGCTATATGAATGCAAATACAGCAGTTGCTGGCTAGGAAGTGCAGGAAGGTGTTCGTTTTACTTTACTGGAATATAAAAAATACATGAGAACGACAATAGACACTTGTTGTATCCATATGGCCATTTGTCAGTGCTTATTCTTAAAAATACAGTCCCGACGTAGTTCACCGAATGTTATTTAGGCAGCCGGCTATACTAATCCATTCATATTATGACTGATGAAAGCAATGAATACACATAAAGTATAATAAAATACAATAATAGCTTCACCGGTATCGAACTGCATTTATTAAATGCTATATGAATGCAAATACAGCAGTTGCTGGCTAGGAAGTGCAGCAAGGTGTTCGTTTTACTTTACTGGAATATAAAAAATACATGAGAACGACAATAGACACTTGTTGTATCCATATGGCCATTTGTCAGTACTTATTCTTAGCCCTGACGTAGTTTACCGAATGTTATGTAGGCAGCCGGCTATACTAATCCATTCATATTATGACTGATGAAAGCAATGAATACACATAAAATATAATAAAATACAATAATAGCTTCACCGGTATCGAACTGCATTTATTAAATGCTATATGAATGCAAATACAGCAGTTGCTGGCTAGGAAGTGCAGGAAGGTGTTCGTTTTACTTTACTGGAATACAAAAAAATACATGAGAAGGTCAATAGACTCTTGTATCCATGTGGCCATTTGTTAGTGCTTATTCTTAGTCCCGACGTAGTTTCCGAATGTTATTTAGGCAGCCGGCTAAGCTAAGCTATTCATATTATGACCCTTGAGAGCAATGAATACACATAAAATATAATAAAATACAATAAAAGCTTCACCGATATCGAACTGTACTTACTAAACGCTATATATGAATATAAATACAGCAGTTGCTTGCTAGGAAGTACAAGTTGTTCGTTTTACTTTACTGGAATATGAATAATACGTGAGAAGGACAATAGACACTTGTTGTATCCATGTGGCTATTTGTCAGTGCTTATAAATTAAATGCTATATGAATGCAAATACAGCAGTTGCTGGCTAGGAAGTGCAGGAAGGTGTTCGTTTTACTTTACTGGAATATAAAAAATACATGAGAACGACAATAGACACTTGTTGTATCCATATGGCCATTTGTCAGTGCTTATTCTTAAAAATACAGTCCCGACGTAGTTCACCGAATGTTATTTAGGCAGCCGGCTATACTAATCCATTCATATTATGACTGATGAAAGCAATGAATACACATAAAATATAATAAAATACAATAATAGCTTCACCGGTATCGAACTGCATTTATTAAATGCTATATGAATGCAAATACAGCAGTTGCTGGCTAGGAAGTGCAGGAAGGTGTTCGTTTTACTTTACTGGAATACAAAAAAGTAATTGAGAAGGTCAATAGACTCTTGTATCCATGTGGCCATTTGTCAGTACTTATTCTTAGCCCCGACGTAGTTTACCGAATGTTATTTAGGCAGCCGACTAAACCAAGCTATTCATATTATGACTGATGAGAGCAATGAATACACATAAAATATAATAAAATACAATAATAGCTTCACCGGTATCGAACTGCATTTATTAAATGCTATATGAATGCAAATACAGCAGTTGCTGGCTAGGAAGTGCAGGAAGGTGTTCGTTTTACTTTACTGGAATATAAAAAATACATGAGAACGACAATAGACACTTGTTGTATCCATATGGCCATTTGTCAGTGCTTATTCTTAAAAATACAGTCCCGACGTAGTTCACCGAATGTTATTTAGGCAGCCGGCTAAGCTAAGCTATTCATATTATGACCCTTGAGAGCAATGAATACACATAAAATATAATAAAATACAATAAAAGCTTCACCGATATCGAACTGTACTTACTAAACGCTATATATGAATATAAATACAGCAGTTGCTTGCTAGGAAGTACAACAAGTTGTTCGTTTTACTTTACTGGAATATGAAAAATACATGAGAAGGACAATAGACACTTGTTGTATCCATGTGGCTATTTGTCAGTGCTTATTCTGAAAAATACAGTCACAAAGTTATTTACCGAATGTTATTTAGGCAGCGGGCTATACTAATCCATTCATATTATGACTGATGAAAGCAATGAATACACATAAAATATAATAAAATACAATAATAGCTTCACCGGTATCGAACTGCATTTATTAAATGCTATATGAATGCAAATACAGCAGTTGCTGGCTAGGAAGTGCAGGAAGGTGTTCGTTTTACTTTACTGGAATATAAAAAATACATGAGAACGACAATAGACACTTGTTGTATCCATATGGCCATTTGTCAGTGCTTATTCTTAAAAATACAGTCCCGACGTAGTTCACCGAATGTTATTTAGGCAGCCGGCTATACTAATCCATTCATATTATGACTGATGAAAGCAATGAATACACATAAAATATAATAAAATACAATAATAGCTTCACCGGTATCGAACTGCATTTATTAAATGCTATATGAATGCAAATACAGCAGTTGCTGGCTAGGAAGTGCAGGAAGGTGTTCGTTTTACTTTACTGGAATACAAAAAAATAATTGAGAAGGTCAATAGACTCTTGTATCCATGTGGCCATTTGTCAGTACTTATTCTTAGCCCCGACGTAGTTTACCGAATGTTATTTAGGCAGCCGACTAAACCAAGCTATTCATATTATGACTGATGAGAGCAATGAATACACATAAAATATAATAAAATACAATAATAGCTTCACCGGTATCGAACTGCATTTATTAAATGCTATATGAATGCAAATACAGCAGTTGCTGGCTAGGAAGTGCAGCAAGGTGTTCGTTTTACTTTACTGGAATATAAAAAATACATGAGAACGACAATAGACACTTGTTGTATCCATATGGCCATTTGTCAGTACTTATTCTTAGCCCCGACGTAGTTTACCGAATGTTATTTAGGCAGCCGACTAAACCAAGCTATTCATATTATGACTGATGAGAGCAATGAATACACATAAAATATAATAAAATACAATAATAGCTTCACCGGTATCGAACTGCATTTATTAAATGCTATATGAATGCAAATACAGCAGTTGCTGGCTAGGAAGTGCAGCAAGGTGTTCGTTTTACTTTACTGGAATATAAAAAATACATGAGAACGACAATAGACACTTGTTGTATCCATATGGCCATTTGTCAGTGCTTATTCTTAAAAATTCAGTCCCGACGTAGTTCACCGAATGTTATTTAGGCAGCCGGCTATACTAATCCATTCATATTATGACTGATGAAAGCAATGAATACACATAAAATATAATAAAATACAATAATAGCTTCACCGGTATCGAACTGCATTTATTAAATGCTATATGAATGCAAATACAGCAGTTGCTGGCTAGGAAGTGCAGCAAGGTGTTCGTTTTACTTTACTGGAATACAAAAAAATACATGAGAAGGTCAATAGACTCTTGTATACATGTGGCCATTTGTCAGTACTTATTCTTAGCCCCGACGTAGTTTACCGAATGTTATTTAGGCAGCCGACTAAACCAAGCTATTCATATTATGACTGATGAGAGCAATGAATACACATAAAATATAATAAAATACAATAATAGCTTCACCGGTATCGAACTGCATTTATTAAATGCTATATGAATGCAAATACAGCAGTTGCTGGCTAGGAAGTGCAGCAAGGTGTTCGTTTTACTTTACTGGAATATAAAAAATACATGAGAACGACAATAGACACTTGTTGTATCCATATGGCCATTTGTCAGTGCTTATTCTTAAAAATACAGTCCCGACGTAGTTCGCCGAATGTTATTTAGGCAGCCGGCTATACTAATCCATTCATATTATGACTGATGAAAGCAATGAATACACATAAAGTATAATAAAATACAATAGCTTCACCGGTATCGAACTGCATTTATTAAATGCTATATGAATGCAAATACAGCAGTTGCTGGCTAGGAAGTGCAGCAAGGTGTTCGTTTTACTTTACTGGAATATAAAAAATACATGAGAACGACAATAGACACTTGTTGTATCCATATGGCCATTTGTCAGTACTTATTCTTAGCCCCGACGTAGTTTACCGAATGTTATTTAGGCAGCCGGCTATACTAATCCATTCATATTATGACTGACGAAAGCAATGAATACACATAAAATATAATAAAATACAATAATAGCTTCACCGGTATCGAACTGCATTTATTAAATGCTATATGAATGCAAATACAGCAGTTGCTGGCTAGGAAGTGCAGGAAGGTGTTCGTTTTACTTTACTGGAATATAAAAAATACATGAGAACGACAATAGACACTTGTTGTATCCATATGGCCATTTGTCAGTGCTTATTCTTAAAAATACAGTCCCGACGTAGTTCACCGAATGTTATTTAGGCAGCCGGCTAAGCTAAGCTATTCATATTATGACCCTTGAGAGCAATGAATACACATAAAATATAATAAAATACAATAAAAGCTTCACCGATATCGAACTGTACTTACTAAACGCTATATATGAATATAAATACAGCAGTTGCTTGCTAGGAAGTACAAGTTGTTCGTTTTACTTTACTGGAATATGAATAATACGTGAGAAGGACAATAGACACTTGTTGTATCCATGTGGCTATTTGTCAGTGCTTATAAATTAAATGCTATATGAATGCAAATACAGCAGTTGCTGGCTAGGAAGTGCAGGAAGGTGTTCGTTTTACTTTACTGGAATATAAAAAATACATGAGAACGACAATAGACACTTGTTGTATCCATATGGCCATTTGTCAGTGCTTATTCTTAAAAATACAGTCCCGACGTAGTTCACCGAATGTTATTTAGGCAGCCGGCTATACTAATCCATTCATATTATGACTGATGAAAGCAATGAATACACATAAAATATAATAAAATACAATAATAGCTTCACCGGTATCGAACTGCATTTATTAAATGCTATATGAATGCAAATACAGCAGTTGCTGGCTAGGAAGTGCAGGAAGGTGTTCGTTTTACTTTACTGGAATACAAAAAAGTAATTGAGAAGGTCAATAGACTCTTGTATCCATGTGGCCATTTGTCAGTACTTATTCTTAGCCCCGACGTAGTTTACCGAATGTTATTTAGGCAGCCGACTAAACCAAGCTATTCATATTATGACTGATGAGAGCAATGAATACACATAAAATATAATAAAATACAATAATAGCTTCACCGGTATCGAACTGCATTTATTAAATGCTATATGAATGCAAATACAACAGTTGCTGGCTAGGAAGTGCAGCAAGGTGTTCGTTTTACTTTACTGGAATATAAAAAATACATGAGAACGACAATAGACACTTGTTGTATCCATATGGCCATTTGTCAGTACTTATTCTTAGCCCCGACGTAGTTTACCGAATGTTATTTAGGCAGCCGACTAAACCAAGCTATTCATATTATGACTGATGAGAGCAATGAATACACATAAAATATAATAAAATACAATAATAGCTTCACCGGTATCGAACTGCATTTATTAAATGCTATATGAATGCAAATACAGCAGTTGCTGGCTAGGAAGTGCAGGAAGGTGTTCGTTTTACTTTACTGGAATATAAAAAATACATGAGAACGACAATAGACACTTGTTGTATCCATATGGCCATTTGTCAGTGCTTATTCTTAAAAATACAGTCCCGACGTAGTTCACCGAATGTTATTTAGGCAGCCGGCTATACTAATCCATTCATATTATGACTGATGAAAGCAATGAATACACATAAAATATAATAAAATACAATAATAGCTTCACCGGTATCGAACTGCATTTATTAAATGCTATATGAATGCAAATACAGCAGTTGCTGGCTAGGAAGTGCAGCAAGGTGTTCGTTTTACTTTACTGGAATATAAAAAATACATGAGAAGGACAATAGACACTTGTTGTATCCATTTGGCTATTTGTCAGTGCTTATTCTGAAAAATACAGTCACAAAGTTATTTACCGAATGATATTGAGGCAGCGGGCTATACTAATCCATTCATATTATGACTGATGAAAGCAATGAATACACATAAAATATAATAAAATACAATAATAGCTTCACCGGTATCGAACTGCATTTATTAAATGCTATATGAATGCAAATACAGCAGTTGCTGGCTAGGAAGTGCAGGAAGGTGTTCGTTTTACTTTACTGGAATATAAAAAATACATGAGAACGACAATAGACACTTGTTGTATCCATATGGCCATTTGTCAGTTCTTATTCTTAAAAATACAGTCCCGACGTAGTTCACCGAATGTTATTTAGGCAGCCGGCTATACTAATCCATTCATATTATGACTGATGAAAGCAATGAATACACATAAAATATAATAATATACAATAATAGCTTCACCGGTATCGAACTGCATTTATTAAATGCTATATGAATGCAAATACAGCAGTTGCTGGCTAGGAAGTGCAGGAAGGTGTTCGTTTTACTTTACTGGAATACAAAAAAATACATGAGAAGGTCAATAGACTCTTGTATCCATGTGGCCATTTGTCAGTACTTATTCTTAGCCCCGACGTAGTTTAGCGAATGTTATTTAGGCAGCCGACTAAACCAAGCTATTCATATTATGACTGATGAGAGCAATGAATACACATAAAATATAATAAAATACAATAATAGCTTCAACGGTATCGAACTGCATTTATTAAATGCTATATGAATGCAAATACAGCAGTTGCTGGCTAGGAAGGGCAGCAAGGTGTTCGTTTTACTTTACTGGAATATAAAAAATACATGAGAACGACAATAGACACTTGTTGTATCCATATGGCCATTTGTCAGTGCTTATTCTTAAAAATACAGTCCCGACGTAGTTCGCCGAATGTTATTTAGGCAGCCGGCTATACTAATCCATTCATATTATGACTGATGAAAGCAATGAATACACATAAAGTATAATAAAATACAATAGCTTGACCGGTATCGAACTGCATTTATTAAATGCTATATGAATACAAATACAGCAGTTGCTGGCTAGGAAGTGCAAAAAGGTGTTCGTTTTACTTTACTGGAATACAAAAAAATACATGAGAAGGTCAATAGACTCTTGTATCCATGTGGCCATTTGTCAGTACTTATTCTTAGCCCCGACGTAGTTTACCGAATGTTATTTAGGCAGCCGACTAAACCAAGCTATTCATATTATGACTGATGAGAGCAATGAATACACATAAAATATAATAAAATACAATAATAGCTTCACCGGTATCGAACTGCATTTATTAAATGCTATATGAATGCAAATACAGCAGTTGCTGGCTAGGAAGTGCAGCAAGGTGTTCGTTTTACTTTACTGGAATATAAAAAATACATGAGAACGACAATAGACACTTGTTGTATCCATATGGCCATTTGTCAGTACTTATTCTTAGCCCCGACGTAGTTTACCGAATGTTATTTAGGCAGCCGGCTATACTAATCCATTCATATTATGACTGATGAAAGCAATGAATACACATAAAGTATAATAAAATACAATAGCTTCACCGGTATCGAACTGCATTTATTAAATGCTATATGAATACAAATACAGCAGTTGCTGGCTAGGAAGTGCAGGAAGGTGTTCGTTTTACTTTACTGGAATACAAAAAAATACATGAGAAGGTCAATAGACTCTTGTATCCATGTGGCCATTTGTTAGTGCTTATTCTTAGTCCCGACGTAGTTTCCGAATGTTATTTAGGCAGCCGACTAAACCAAGCTATTCATATTATGACTGATGAGAGCAATGAATACACATAAAATATAATAAAATACAATAATAGCTTCACCGGTATCGAACTGCATTTATTAAATGCTATATGAATGCAAATACAGCAGTTGCTGGCTAGGAAGTGCAGGAAGGTGTTCGTTTTACTTTACTGGAATACAAAAAAATACATGAGAAGGTCAATAGACTCTTGTATCCATGTGGCCATTTGTCAGTGCTTATTCTTAAAAATACAGTCCCGACGTAGTTCACCGAATGTTATTTAGGCAGCCGGCTATACTAATCCATTCATATTATGACTGATGAAAGCAATGAATACACATAAAATATAATAAAATACAATAAAAGCTTCACCGATATCGAACTGTACTTACTAAACGCTATATATGAATATAAATACAGCAGTTGCTTGCTAGGAAGTACAACAAGTTGTTCGTTTTACTTTACTGGAATATGAAAAATACATGAGAAGGACAATAGACACTTGTTGTATCCATGTGGCTATTTGTCAGTGCTTATTCTGAAAAATACAGTCACAAAGTTATTTACCGAATGTTATTTAGGCAGCGGGCTATACTAATCCATTCATATTATGACTGATGAAAGCAATGAATACACATAAAATATAATAAAATACAATAATAGCTTCACCGGTATCGAACTGCATTTGTTAAATGCTATATGAATGCAAATACAGCAGTTGCTGGCTAGGAAGTGCAGGAAGGTGTTCGGTTTACTTTACTGGAATATAAAAAATACATGAGAACGACAATAGACACTTGTTGTATCCATATGGCCATTTGTCAGTGCTTATTCTTAAAAATACAGTCCCGACGTAGTTCACCGAATGTTATTTAGGCAGCCGGCTATACTAATCCATTCATATTATGACTGATGAAAGCAATGAATACACATAAAGTGTAATAAAATACAATAATAGCTTCACCGGTATCGAACTGCATTTATTAAATGCTATATGAATACAAATACAGCAGTTGCTGGCTAGGGAGTGCAGGAAGGTGTTCGTTTTACTTTACTGGAATATAAAAAATACATGAGAACGACAATAGACACTTGTTGTATCCATATGGCCATTTGTCAGTGCTTATTCTTAAAAATACAGTCCCGACGTAGTTCACCGAATGTTATTTAGGCAGCCGGCTATACTAATCCATTCATATTATGACTGATGAAAGCAATGAATACACATAAAGTATAATAAAATACAATAGCTTCACCGGTATCGAACTGCATTTATTAAATGCTATATGAATACAAATACAGCAGTTGCTGGCTAGGAAGTGCAGGAAGGTGTTCGTTTTACTTTACTGGAATACAAAAAAATACATGAGAAGGTCAATAGACTCTTGTATCCATGTGGCCATTTGTTAGTGCTTATTCTTAGTCCCGACGTAGTTTCCGAATGTTATTTAGGCAGCCGACTAAACCAAGCTATTCATATTATGACTGATGAGAGCAATGAATACATATAAAATATAATAAAATACAATAATAGCTTCACCGGTATCGAACTGCATTTATTAAATGCTATATGAATGCAAATACAGCAGTTGCTGGCTAGGAAGTGCAGCAAGGTGTTCGTTTTACTTTACTGGAATATAAAAAATACATGAGAACGACAATAGACACTTGTTGTATCCATATGGCCATTTGTCAGTACTTATTCTTAGCCCCGACGTAGTTTACCGAATGTTATTTAGGCAGCCGGCTATACTAATCCATTCATATTATGACTGATGAAAGCAATGAATACACATAAAGTATAATAAAATACAATAATAGCTTCACCGGTATCGAACTGCATTTATTAAATGCTATATGAATGCAAATACAGCAGTTGCTGGCTAGGAAGTGCAGCAAGGTGTTCGTTTTACTTTACTGGAATATAAAAAATACATGAGAACGACAATAGACACTTGTTGGATCCATATGGGCATTTGTCAGTACTTATTCTTAGCCCCGACGTAGTTTACCGAATGTTATTTAGGCAGCCGGCTATACTAATCCATTCATATTATGACTGATGAAAGCAATGAATACACATAAAATATAATAAAATACAATAATAGCTTCACCGGTATCGAACTGCATTTATTAAATGCTATATGAATGCAAATACAGCAGTTGCTGGCTAGGAAGAGCAGGAAGGTGTTCGTTTTACTTTACTGGAATACAAAAAAATACATGAGAAGGTCAATAGACTCTTGTATCCATGTGGCCATTTGTTAGTGCTTATTCTTAGTACCGACGTAGTTTCCGAATGTTATTTAGGCAGCCGGCTAAGCTAAGCTATTCATATTATGACCCTTGAGAGCAATGAATACACATAAAATATAATAAAATACAATAAAAGCTTCACCGATATCGAACTGTACTTACTAAACGCTATATATGAATATAAATACAGCAGTTGCTTGCTAGGAAGTACAACAAGTTGTTCGTTTTACTTTACTGGAATATGAAAAATACATGAGAAGGACAATAGACACTTGTTGTACCCATGTGGCTATTTGTCAGTGCTTATTCTGAAAAATACAGTCACAAAGTTATTTACCGAATGTTATTTAGGCAGCGGGCTATACTAATCCATTCATATTATGACTGATGAAAGCAATGAATACACATAAAATATAATAAAATACAATAATAGCTTCACCGGTATCGAACTGCATTTCTTAAATGCTATATGAATGCAAATACAGCAGATGCTGGCTAGGAAGTGCAGGAAGGTGTTCGGTTTACTTTACTGGAATATAAAAAATACATGAGAACGACAATAGACACTTGTTGTATGCATATGGCCATTTGTCAGTACTTATTCTTAGCCCCGACGTAGTTTACCGAATGTTATTTAGGCAGCCGGCTATACTAATCCATTCATATTATGACTGATGAAAGCAATGAATACACATAAAGTATAATAAAATACAATAATAGCTTCACCGGTATCGAACTGCATTTCTTAAATGCTATATGAATGCAAATACAGCAGTTGCTGGCTAGGAAGTGCAGCAAGGTGTTCGTTTTACTTTACTGGAATATAAAAAATACATGAGAACGACAATAGACACTTGTTGTATCCATATGGCCATTTGTCAGTACTTATTCTTAGCCCCGACGTAGTTTACCGAATGTTATTTAGGCAGCCGGCTATACTAATCCATTCATATTATGACTGATGAAAGCAATGAATACACATAAAATATAATAAAATACAATAATAGCTTCACCGGTATCGAACTGCATTTATTAAATGCTATATGAATGCAAATACAGCAGTTGCTGGCTAGGAAGTGCAGGAAGGTGTTCGTTTTACTTTACTGGAATACAAAAAAATACATGAGAAGGTCAATAGACTCTTGTATCCATGTGGCCATTTGTTAGTGCTTATTCTTAGTCCCGACGTAGTTTCCGAATGTTATTTAGGCAGCCGACTAAACCAAGCTATTCATATTATGACTGATGAGAGCAATGAATACACATAAAGTATAATAAAATACAATAGCTTCACCGGTATCGAACTGCATTTATTAAATGCTATATGAATACAAATACAGCAGTTGCTGGCTAGGAAGTGCAGGAAGGTGTTCGTTTTACTTTACTGGAATACAAAAAAATACATGAGAAGGTCAATAGACTCTTGTATCCATGTGGCCATTTGTTAGTGCTTATTCTTAGTCCCGACGTAGTTTCCGAATGTTATTTAGGCAGCCGACTAAACCAAGCTATTCATATTATGACTGATGAGAGCAATGAATACACATAAAATATAATAAAATACAATAATAGCTTCACCGGTATCGAACTGCATTTCTTAAATGCTATATGAATGCAAATACAGCAGTTGCTGGCTAGGAAGTGCAGCAAGGTGTTCGTTTTACTTTACTGGAATACAAAAAAATACATGAGAAGGTCAATAGACTCTTGTATCCATGTGGCCATTTGTAAGTGCTTATTCTTAGTCCCGACGTAGTTTCCGAATGTTATTTAGGCAGCCGACTAAACCAAGCTATTCATATTATGACTGATGAGAGCAATGAATACACATAAAGTATAATAAAATACAATAGCTTCACCGGTATCGAACTGCATTTATTAAATGCTATATGAATGCAAATACAGCAGTTGCTGGCTAGGAAGTGCAGGAAGGTGTTCGTTTTACTTTACTGGAATACAAAAAAATACATGAGAAGGTCAATAGACTCTTGTATCCATGTGGCCATTTGTTAGTGCTTATTCTTAGTCCCGACGTAGTTTCCGAATGTTATTTAGGCAGCCGGCTAAGCTAAGCTATTCATATTATGACCCTTGAGAGCAATGAATACACATAAAATATAATAAAATACAATAAAAGCTTCACCGATATCGAACTGTACTTACTAAACGCTATATATGAATATAAATACAGCAGTTGCTTGCTAGGAAGTACAACAAGTTGTTCGTTTTACTTTACTGGAATATGAAAAATACATGAGAAGGACAACAGACACTTGTTGTATCCATGTGGCTATTTGTCAGTGCTTATTCTGAAAAATACAGTCACAAAGTTATTTACCGAATGTTATTTAGGCAGCGGGCTATACTAATCCATTCATATTATGACTGATGAAAGCAATGAATACACATAAAATATAATAAAATACAATAATAGCTTCACCGGTATCGAACTGCATTTGTTAAATGCTATATGAATGCAAATACAGCAGTTGCTGGCTAGGAAGTGCAGGAAGGTGTTCGGTTTACTTTACTGGAATATAAAAAATACATGAGAACGACAATAGACACTTGTTGTATCCATATGGCCATTTGTCAGTGCTTATTCTTAAAAATACAGTCCCGACGTAGTTCACCGAATGTTATTTAGGCAGCCGGCTATACTAATCCATTCATATTATGACTGATGAAAGCAATGAATACACATAAAGTATAATAAAATACAATAATAGCTTCACCGGTATCGAACTGCATTTATTAAATGCTATATGAATACAAATACAGCAGTTGCTGGCTAGAGAGTGCAGGAAGGTGTTCGTTTTACTTTACTGGAATATAAAAAATACATGAGAACGACAATAGACACTTGTTGTATCCATATGGCCATTTGTCAGTGCTTATTCTTAAAAATACAGTCCCGACGTAGTTCACCGAATGTTATTTAGGCAGCCGGCTATACTAATCCATTCATATTATGACTGATGAAAGCAATGAATACACATAAAGTATAATAAAATACAATAGCTTCACCGGTATCGAACTGCATTTATTAAATGCTATATGAATACAAATACAGCAGTTGCTGGCTATGAAGTGCAGGAAGGTGTTCGTTTTACTTTACTGGAATACAAAAAAATACATGAGAAGGTCAATAGACTCTTGTATCCATGTGGCCATTTGTTAGTGCTTATTCTTAGTCCCGACGTAGTTTCCGAATGTTATTTAGGCAGCCGACTAAACCAAGCTATTCATATTATGACTGATGAGAGCAATGAATACACATAAAATATAATAAAATACAATAATAGCTTCACCGGTATCGAACTGCATTTATTAAATGCTATATGAATACAAATACAGCAGTTGCTGGCTAGAGAGTGCAGGAAGGTGTTCGTTTTACTTTACTGGAATATAAAAAATACATGAGAACGACAATAGACACTTGTTGTATCCATATGGCCATTTGTCAGTGCTTATTCTTAAAAATACAGTCCCGACGTAGTTCACCGAATGTTATTTAGGCAGCCGGCTATACTAATCCATTCATATTATGACTGATGAAAGCAATGAATACACATAAAGTATAATAAAATACAATAATAGCTTCACCGGTATCGAACTGCATTTATTAAATGCTATATGAATACAAATACAGCAGTTGCTGGCTAGAGAGTGCAGGAAGGTGTTCGTTTTACTTTACTGGAATATAAAAAATACATGAGAACGACAATAGACACTTGTTGTATCCATATGGCCATTTGTCAGTGCTTATTCTTAAAAATACAGTCCCGACGTAGTTCACCGAATGTTATTTAGGCAGCCGGCTATACTAATCCATTCATATTATGACTGATGAAAGCAATGAATACACATAAAGTATAATAAAATACAATAGCTTCACCGGTATCGAACTGCATTTATTAAATGCTATATGAATGCAAATACAGCAGTTGCTGGCTAGGAAGTGCAGCAAGGTGTTCGTTTTACTTTACTGGAATATAAAAAATACATGAGAACGACAATAGACACTTGTTGTATCCATATGGCCATTTGTCAGTACTTATTCTTAGCCCCGACGTAGTTTACCGAATGTTATTTAGGCAGCCGGCTATACTAATCCATTCATATTATGACTGATGAAAGCAATGAATACACATAAAGTATAATAAAATACAATAATAGCTTCACCGGTATCGAACTGCATTTATTAAATGCTATATGAATGCAAATACAGCAGTTGCTGGCTAGGAAGTGCAGCAAGGTGTTCGTTTTACTTTACTGGAATATAAAAAATACATGAGAACGACAATAGACACTTGTTGGATCCATATGGCCATTTGCCAGTACTTATTCTTAGCCCCGACGTAGTTTACCGAATGTTATTTAGGCAGCCGGCTATACTAATCCATTCATATTATGACTGATGAAAGCAATGAATACACATAAAATATAATAAAATACAATAATAGCTTCACCGGTATCGAACTGCATTTATTAAATGCTATATGAATGCAAATACAGCAGTTGCTGGCTAGGAAGTGCAGGAAGGTGTTCGTTTTACTTTACTGGAATACAAAAAAATACATGAGAAGGTCAATAGACTCTTGTATCCATGTGGCCATTTGTTCGTGCTTATTCTTAGTACCGACGTAGTTTCCGAATGTTATTTAGGCAGCCGGCTAAGCTAAGCTATTCATATTATGACCCTTGAGAGCAATGAATACACATAAAATATAATAAAATACAATAAAAGCTTCACCGATATCGAACTGTACTTACTAAACGATATATATGAATATAAATACAGCAGTTGCTTGCTAGGAAGTACAACAAGTTGTTCGTTTTACTTTACTGGAATATGAAAAATACATGAGAAGGACAATAGACACTTGTTGTATCCATGTGGCTATTTGTCAGTGCTTATTCTGAAAAATACAGTCACAAAGTTATTTACCGAATGTTATTTAGGCAGCGGGCTATACTAATCCATTCATATTATGACTGATGAAAGCAATGAATACACATAAAATATAATAAAATACAATAATAGCTTCACCGGTATCGAACTGCATTTCTTAAATGCTATATGAATGCAAATACAGCAGATGCTGGCTAGGAAGTGCAGGAAGGTGTTCGGTTTACTTTACTGGAATATAAAAAATACATGAGAACGACAATAGACTCTTGTTGTATGCATATGGCCATTTGTCAGTACTTATTCTTAGCCCCGACGTAGTTTACCGAATGTTATTTAGGCAGCCGGCTATACTAATCCATTCATATTATGACTGATGAAAGCAATGAATACACATAAATTATAATAAAATACAATAATAGCTTCACCGGTATCGAACTGCATTTCTTAAATGCTATATGAATGCAAATACAGCAGTTGCTGGCTAGGAAGTGCAGCAAGGTGTTCGTTTTACTTTACTGGAATATAAAAAATACATGAGAACGACAATAGACACTTGTTGTATCCATATGGCCATTTGTCAGTACTTATTCTTAGCCCCGACGTAGTTTACTGAATGTTATTTAGGCAGCCGGCTATACTAATCCATTCATATTATGACTGATGAAAGCAATGAATACACATAAAATATAATAAAATACAATAATAGCTTCACCGGTATCGAACTGCATTTATTAAATGCTATATGAATGCAAATACAGCAGTTGCTGGCTAGGAAGTGCAGGAAGGTGTTCGTTTTACTTTACTGGAATACAAAAAAATACATGAGAAGGTCAATAGACTCTTGTATCCATGTGGCCATTTGTTAGTGCTTATTCTTAGTCCCGACGTAGTTTCCGAATGTTATTTAGGCAGCCGGCTAAGCTAAGCTATTCATATTATGACCCTTGAGAGCAATGAATACACATAAAATATAATAAAATACAATAAAAGCTTCACCGATATCGAACTGTACTTACTAAACTCTATATATGAATATAAATACAGCAGTTGCTTGCTAGGAAGTACAACAAGTTGTTCGTTTTACTTTACTGGAATATGAAAAATACATGAGAAGGACAATAGACACTTGTTGTATCCATGTGGCTATTTGTCAGTGCTTATTCTGAAAAATACAGTCACAAAGTTATTTACCGAATGTTATTTAGGCAGCGGGCTATACTAATCCATTCATATTATGACTGATGAAAGCAATGAATACACATAAAATATAATAAAATACAATAATAGCTTCACCGGTATCGAACTGCATTTGTTAAATGCTATATGAATGCAAATACAGCAGTTGCTGGCTAGGAAGTGCAGGAAGGTGTTCGGTTTACTTTACTGGAATATAAAAAATACATGAGAACGACAATAGACACTTGTTGTATCCATATGGCCATTTGTCAGTGCTTATTCTTAAAAATACAGTCCCGACGTAGTTCACCGAATGTTATTTAGGCAGCCGGCTATACTAATCCATTCATATTATGACTGATGAAAGCAATGAATACACATAAAGTATAATAAAATACAATAATAGCTTCACCGGTATCTAACTGCATTTATTAAATGCTGTATGAATACAAATACAGCAGTTGCTGGCTAGGAAGTGCAGGAAGGTGTTCGTTTTACTTTACTGGAATATAAAAAATACATGAGAACGACAATAGACACTTGTTGTATCCATATGGCCATTTGTCAGTGCTTATTCTTAAAAATACAGTCCCGACGTAGTTCACCGAATGTTATTTAGGCAGCCGGCTATACTAATCCATTCATATTATGACTGATGAAAGCAATGAATACACATAAAGTATAATAAAATACAATAGCTTCACCGGTATCGAACTGCATTTATTAAATGCTATATGAATGCAAATACAGCAGTTGCTGGCTAGGAAGTGCAGCAAGGTGTTCGTTTTACTTTACTGGAATATAAAAAATACATGAGAACGACAATAGACACTTGTTGTATCCATATGGCCATTTGTCAGTTATTCTTAGCCCCGACGTAGTTTACCGAATGTTATTTAGGCAGCCGGCTATACTAATCCATTCATATTATGACTGATGAAAGCAATGAATACACATAAAATATAATAAAATACAATAATAGCTTCACCGGTATCGAACTGCATTTATTAAATGCTATATGAATGCAAATACAGCAGTTGCTGGCTAGGAAGTGCAGGAAGGTGTTCGTTTTACTTTACTGGAATACAAAAAAATACATGAGAAGGTCAATAGACTCTTGTATCCATGTGGCCATTTGTTAGTGCTTATTCTTAGTCCCGACGTAGTTTCCGAATGTTATTTAGGCAGCCGACTAAACCAAGCTATTCATATTATGACTGATGAGAGCAATGAATACACATAAAATATAATAAAATACAATAATAGCTTCACCGGTATCGAACTGCATTTATTAAATGCTATATGAATGCAAATACAGCAGTTGCTGGCTAGGAAGTGCAGCAAGGTGTTCGTTTTACTTTACTGGAATATAAAAAATACATGAGAACGACAATACACACTTGTTGTATCCATATGGCCATTTGTCAGTACTTATTCTTAGCCCCGACGTAGTTTACCGAATGTTATTTAGGCAGCCGGCTATACTAATCCATTCATATTATGACTGATGAAAGCAATGAATACACATAAAGTATAATAAAATACAATAATAGCTTCACCGGTATCGAACTGCATTTATTAAATGCTATATGAATGCAAATACAGCAGTTGCTGGCTAGGAAGTGCAGCAAGGTGTTCGTTTTACTTTACTGGAATATAAAAAATACATGAGAACGACAATAGACACTTGTTGTATCCATATGGCCATTTGTCAGTACTTATTCTTAGCCCCGACGTAGTTTACCGAATGTTATTTAGGCAGCCGGCTATACTAATCCATTCATATTATGACTGATGAAAGCAATGAATACACATAAAATATAATAAAATACAATAATAGCTTCACCGGTATCGAACTGCATTTATTAAATGCTATATGAATGCAAATACAGCAGTTGCTGGCTAGGAAGTGCAGGAAGGTGTTCGTTTTACTTTACTGGAATACAAAAAAATACATGAGAAGGTCAATAGACTCTTGTATCCATGTGGCCATTTGTTATTGCTTATTCTTAGTACCGACGTAGTTTCCGAATGTTATGTAGGCAGCCGGCTAAGCTAAGCTATTCATATTATGACCCTTGAGAGCAATGAATACACATAAAATATAATAAAATACAATAAAAGCTTCACCGATATCGAACTGTACTTACTAAACGCTATATATGAATATAAATACAGCAGTTGCTTGCTAGGAAGTACAACAAGTTGTTCGTTTTACTTTACTGGAATATGAAAAATACATGAGAAGGACAATAGACCCTTGTTGTATCCATGTGGCTATTTGTCAGTGCTTATTCTGAAAAATACAGTCACAAAGTTATTTACCGAAAGTTATTTAGGCAGCGGGCTATACTAATCCATTCATATTATGACTGATGAAAGCAATGAATACACATAAAATATAATAAAATACAATAATAGCTTCACCGGTATCGAACTGCATTTCTTAAATGCTATATGAATGCAAATACAGCAGATGCTGGCTAGGAAGTGCAGGAAGGTGTTCGGTTTACTTTACTGGAATATAAAAAATACATGAGAACGACAATAGACACTTGTTGTATCCATATGGCCATTTGTCAGTACTTATTCTTAGCCCCGACGTAGTTTACCGAATGTTATTTAGGCAGCCGGCTATACTAATCCATTCATATTATGACTGATGAAAGCAATGAATACACATAAAGTATAATAAAATACAATAATAGCTTCACCGGTATCGAACTGCATTTCTTAAATGCTATATGAATGCAAATACAGCAGTTGCTGGCTAGGAAGTGCAGCAAGGTGTTCGTTTTACTTTACTGGAATACAAAAAAATACATGAGAAGGTCAATAGACTCTTGTATCCATGTGGCCATTTGTTAGTGCTTATTCTTAGTCCCGACGTAGTTTCCGAATGTTATTTAGGCAGCCGACTAAACCAAGCTATTCATATTATGACTGATGAGAGCAATGAATACACATAAAATATAATAAAATACAATAATAGCTTCACCGGTATCGAACTGCATTTATTAAATGCTATATGAATGCAAATACAGCAGTTGCTGGCTAGGAAGTGCTGGAAGGTGTTCGTTTTACTTTACTGGAATACAAAAAAATACATGAGAAGGTCAATAGACTCTTGTATCCATGTGGCCATTTGTTAGTGCTTATTCTTAGTCCCGACGTAGTTTCCGAATGTTATTTAGGCAGCCGGCTAAGCTAAGCTATTCATATTATGACCCTTGAGAGCAATGAATACACATAAAATATAATAAAATACAATAAAAGCTTCACCGATATCGAACTGTACTTACTAAACGCTATATATGAATATAAATACAGCAGTTGCTTGCTAGGAAGTACAACAAGTTGTTCGTTTTACTTTACTGGAATATGAAAAATACATGAGAAGGACAATAGACACTTGTTGTATCCATGTGGCTATTTGTCAGTGCTTATTCTGAAAAATACAGTCACAAAGTTATTTACCGAATGTTATTTAGGCAGCGGGCTATACTAATCCATTCATATTATGACTGATGAAAGCAATGAATACACATAAAATATAATAAAATACAATAATAGCTTCACCGGTATCGAACTGCATTTGTTAAATGCTATATGAATGCAAATACAGCAGTTGCTGGCTAGGAAGTGCAGGAAGGTGTTCGGTTTACTTTACTGGAATATAAAAAATACATGAGAACGACAATAGACACTTGTTGTATCCATATGGCCATTTGTCAGTGCTTATTCTTAAAAATACAGTCCCGACGTAGTTCACCGAATGTTATTTAGGCAGCCGGCTATACTAATCCATTCATATTATGACTGATGAAAGCAATGAATACACATAAAGTGTAATAAAATACAATAATAGCTTCACCGGTATCGAACTGCATTTATTAAATGCTATATGAATACAAATACAGCAGTTGCTGGCTAGGGAGTGCAGGAAGGTGTTCGTTTTACTTTACTGGAATATAAAAAATACATGAGAACGACAATAGACACTTGTTGTATCCATATGGCCATTTGTCAGTGCTTATTCTTAAAAATACAGTCCCGACGTAGTTCACCGAATGTTATTTAGGCAGCCGGCTATACTAATCCATTCATATTATGACTGATGAAAGCAATGAATACACATAAAGTATAATAAAATACAATAGCTTCACCGGTATCGAACTGCATTTATTAAATGCTATATGAATACAAATACAGCAGTTGCTGGCTAGGAAGTGCAGGAAGGTGTTCGTTTTACTTTACTGGAATACAAAAAAATACATGAGAAGGTCAATAGACTCTTGTATCCATGTGGCCATTTGTTAGTGCTTATTCTTAGTCCCGACGTAGTTTCCGAATGTTATTTAGGCAGCCGACTAAACCAAGCTATTCATATTATGACTGATGAGAGCAATGAATACATATAAAATATAATAAAATACAATAATAGCTTCACCGGTATCGAACTGCATTTATTAAATGCTATATGAATGCAAATACAGCAGTTGCTGGCTAGGAAGTGCAGCAAGGTGTTCGTTTTACTTTACTGGAATATAAAAAATACATGAGAACGACAATAGACACTTGTTGTATCCATATGGCCATTTGTCAGTACTTATTCTTAGCCCCGACGTAGTTTACCGAATGTTATTTAGGCAGCCGGCTATACTAATCCATTCATATTATGACTGATGAAAGCAATGAATACACATAAAGTATAATAAAATACAATAATAGCTTCACCGGTATCGAACTGCATTTATTAAATGCTATATGAATGCAAATACAGCAGTTGCTGGCTAGGAAGTGCAGCAAGGTGTTCGTTTTACTTTACTGGAATATAAAAAATACATGAGAACGACAATAGACACTTGTTGGATCCATATGGCCATTTGTCAGTACTTATTCTTAGCCCCGACGTAGTTTACCGAATGTTATTTAGGCAGCCGGCTATACTAATCCATTCATATTATGACTGATGAAAGCAATGAATACACATAAAATATAATAAAATACAATAATAGCTTCACCGGTATCGAACTGCATTTATTAAATGCTATATGATTGCAAATACAGCAGTTGCTGGCTAGGAAGAGCAGGAAGGTGTTCGTTTTACTTTATTGGAATACAAAAAAATACATGAGAAGGTCAATAGACTCTTGTATCCATGTGGCCATTTGTTAGTGCTTATTCTTAGTACCGACGTAGTTTCCGAATGTTATTTAGGCAGCCGGCTAAGCTAAGCTATTCATATTATGACCCTTGAGAGCAATGAATACACATAAAATATAATAAAATACAATAAAAGCTTCACCGATATCGAACTGTACTTACTAAACGCTATATATGAATATAAATACAGCAGTTGCTTGCTAGGAAGTACAACAAGTTGTTCGTTTTACTTTACTGGAATATGAAAAATACATGAGAAGGACAATAGACACTTGTTGTATCCATGTGGCTATTTGTCAGTGCTTATTCTGAAAAATACAGTCACAAAGTTATTTACCGAATGTTATTTAGGCAGCGGGCTATACTAATCCATTCATATTATGACTGATGAAAGCAATGAATACACATAAAGTATAATAAAATACAATAATAGCTTCACCGGTATCGAACTGCATTTCTTAAATGCTATATGAATGCAAATACAGCAGTTGCTGGCTAGGAAGTGCAGCAAGGTGTTCGTTTTACTTTACTGGAATATAAAAAATACATGAGAACGACAATAGACACTTGTTGTATGCATATGGCCATTTGTCAGTACTTATTCTTAGCCCCGACGTAGTTTACCGAATGTTATTTAGGCAGCCGGCTATACTAATCCATTCATATTATGACTGATGAAAGCAATGAATACACATAAAGTATAATAAAATACAATAATAGCTTCACCGGTATCGAACTGCATTTCTTAAATGCTATATGAATGCAAATACAGCAGTTGCTGGCTAGGAAGTGCAGCAAGGTGTTCGTTTTACTTTACTGGAATATAAAAAATACATGAGAACGACAATAGACACTTGTTGTATCCATATGGCCATTTGTCAGTACTTATTCTTAGCCCCGACGTAGTTTACCGAATGTTATTTAGGCAGCCGGCTATACTAATCCATTCATATTATGACTGATGAAAGCAATGAATACACATAAAATATAATAAAATACAATAATAGCTTCACCGGTATCGAACTGCATTTATTAAATGCTATATGAATGCAAATACAGCAGTTGCTGGCTAGGAAGTGCAGGAAGGTGTTCGTTTTACTTTACTGGAATACAAAAAAATACATGAGAAGGTCAATAGACTCTTGTATCCATGTGGCCATTTGTTAGTGCTTATTCTTAGTCCCGACGTAGTTTCCGAATGTTATTTAGGCAGCCGACTAAACCAAGCTATTCATATTATGACTGATGAGAGCAATGAATACACATAAAGTATAATAAAATACAATAGCTTCACCGGTATCGAACTGCATTTATTAAATGCTATATGAATACAAATACAGCAGTTGCTGGCTAGGAAGTGCAGGAAGGTGTTCGTTTTACTTTACTGGAATACAAAAAAATACATGAGAAGGTCAATAGACTCTTGTATCCATGTGGCCATTTGTTAGTGCTTATTCTTAGTCCCGACGTAGTTTCCGAATGTTATTTAGGCAGCCGACTAAACCAAGCTATTCATATTATGACTGATGAGAGCAATGAATACACATAAAATATAATAAAATACAATAATAGCTTCACCGGTATCGAACTGCATTTCTTAAATGCTATATGAATGCAAATACAGCAGTTGCTGGCTAGGAAGTGCAGCAAGGTGTTCGTTTTACTTTACTGGAATACAAAAAAATACATGAGAAGGTCAATAGACTCTTGTATCCATGTGGCCATTTGTTAGTGCTTATTCTTAGTCCCGACGTAGTTTCCGAATGTTATTTAGGCAGCCGACTAAACCAAGCTATTCATATTATGACTGATGAGAGCAATGAATACACATAAAGTATAATAAAATACAATAGCTTCACCGGTATCGAACTGCATTTATTAAATGCTATATGAATGCAAATACAGCAGTTGCTGGCTAGGAAGTGCAGGAAGGTGTTCGTTTTACTTTACTGGAATACAAAAAAATACATGAGAAGGTCAATAGACTCTTGTATCCATGTGGCCATTTGTTAGTGCTTATTCTTAGTCCCGACGTAGTTTCCGAATGTTATTTAGGCAGCCGGCTAAGCTAAGCTATTCATATTATGACCCTTGAGAGCAATGAATACACATAAAATATAATAAAATACAATAAAAGCTTCACCGATATCGAACTGTACTTACTAAACGCTATATATGAATATAAATACAGCAGTTGCTTGCTAGGAAGTACAACAAGTTGTTCGTTTTACTTTACTGGAATATGAAAAATACATGAGAAGGACAATAGACACTTGTTGTATCCATGTGGCTATTTGTCAGTGCTTATTCTGAAAAATACAGTCACAAAGTTATTTACCGAATGTTATTTAGGCAGCGGGCTATACTAATCCATTCATATTATGACTGATGAAAGCAATGAATACACATAAAATATAATAAAATACAATAATAGCTTCACCGGTATCGAACTGCATTTGTTAAATGCTATATGAATGCAAATACAGCAGTTGCTGGCTAGGAAGTGCAGGAAGGTGTTCGGTTTACTTTACTGGAATATAAAAAATACATGAGAACGACAATAGACACTTGTTGTATCCATATGGCCATTTGTCAGTGCTTATTCTTAAAAATACAGTCCCGACGTAGTTCACCGAATGTTATTTAGGCAGCCGGCTATACTAATCCATTCATATTATGACTGATGAAAGCAATGAATACACATAAAGTATAATAAAATACAATAATAGCTTCACCGGTATCGAACTGCATTTATTAAATGCTATATGAATACAAATACAGCAGTTGCTGGCTAGGGAGTGCAGGAAGGTGTTCGTTTTACTTTACTGGAATATAAAAAATACATGAGAACGACAATAGACACTTGTTGTATCCATATGGCCATTTGTCAGTGCTTATTCTTAAAAATACAGTCCCGGCGTAGTTCACCGAATGTTATTTAGGCAGCCGGCTATACTAATCCATTCATATTATGACTGATGAAAGCAATGAATACACATAAAGTATAATAAAATACAATAGCTTCACCGGTATCGAACTGCATTTATTAAATGCTATATGAATACAAATACAGCAGTTGCTGGCTAGGAAGTGCAGGAAGGTGTTCGTTTTACTTTACTGGAATACAAAAAAATACATGGGAAGGTCAATAGACTCTTGTATCCATGTGGCCATTTGTTAGTGCTTATTCTTAGTTCCGACGTAGTTTCCGAATGTTATTTAGGCAGCCGACTAAACCAAGCTATTCATATTATGACTGATGAGAGCAATGAATACACATAAAATATAATAAAATACAATAATAGCTTCACCGGTATCGAACTGCATTTATTAAATGCTATATGAATGCAAATACAGCAGTTGCTGGCTAGGAAGTGCAGCAAGGTGTTCGTTTTACTTTACTGGAATATAAAAAATACATGAGAACGACAATAGACACTTGTTGTATCCATATGGCCATTTGTCAGTACTTATTCTTAGCCCCGACGTAGTTTACCGAATGTTATTTAGGCAGCCGGCTATACTAATCCATTCATATTATGACTGATGAAAGCAATGAATACACATAAAGTATAATAAAATACAATAATAGCTTCACCGGTATCGAACTGCATTTATTAAATGCTATATGAATGCAAATACAGCAGTTGCTGGCTAGGAAGTGCAGCAAGGTGTTCGTTTTACTTTACTGGAATATAAAAAATACATGAGAACGACAATAGACACTTGTTGGATCCATATGGCCATTTGCCAGTACTTATTCTTAGCCCCGACGTAGTTTACCGAATGTTATTTAGGCAGCCGGCTATACTAATCCATTCATATTATGACTGATGAAAGCAATGAATACACATAAAATATAATAAAATACAATAATAGCTTCACCGGTATCGAACTGCATTTATTAAATGCTATATGAATGCAAATACAGCAGTTGCTGGCTAGGAAGTGCAGGAAGGTGTTCGTTTTACTTTACTGGAATACAAAAAAATACATGAGAAGGTCAATAGACTCTTGTATCCATGTGGCCATTTGTTAGTGCTTATTCTTAGTACCGACGTAGTTTCCGAATGTTATTTAGGCAGCCGGCTAAGCTAAGCTATTCATATTATGACCCTTGAGAGCAATGAATACACATAAAATATAATAAAATACAATAAAAGCTTCACCGATATCGAACTGTACTTACTAAACGCTATATATGAATATAAATACAGCAGTTGCTTGCTAGGAAGTACAACAAGTTGTTCGTTTTACTTTACTGGAATATGAAAAATACATGAGAAGGACAATAGACACTTGTATCCATGTGGCTATTTGTCAGTGCTTATTCTGAAAAATACAGTCACAAAGTTATTTACCGAATGTTATTTAGGCAGCGGGCTATACTAATCCATTCATATTATGACTGATGAAAGCAATGAATACACATAAAATATAATAAAATACAATAATAGCTTCACCGGTATCGAACTGCATTTCTTAAATGCTATATGAATGCAAATACAGCAGATGCTGGCTAGGAAGTGCAGGAAGGTGTTCGGTTTACTTTACTGGAATATAAAAAATACATGAGAACGACAATAGACTCTTGTTGTATGCATATGGCCATTTGTCAGTACTTATTCTTAGCCCCGACGTAGTTTACCGAATGTTATTTAGGCAGCCGGCTATACTAATCCATTCATATTATGACTGATGAAAGCAATGAATACACATAAATTATAATAAAATACAATAATAGCTTCACCGGTATCGAACTGCATTTCTTAAATGCTATATGAATGCAAATACAGCAGTTGCTGGCTAGGAAGTGCAGCAAGGTGTTCGTTTTACTTTACTGGAATATAAAAAATACATGAGAACGACAATAGACACTTGTTGTATCCATATGGCCATTTGTCAGTACTTATTCTTAGCCCCGACGTAGTTTACCGAATGTTATTTAGGCAGCCGGATAAACTAATCCATTCATATTATGACTGATGAAAGCAATGAATACACATAAAATATAATAAAATACAATAATAGCTTCACCGGTATCGAACTGCATTTATTAAATGCTATATGAATGCAAATACAGCAGTTGCTGGCTAGGAAGTGCAGGAAGGTGTTCGTTTTACTTTACTGGAATACAAAAAAATACATGAGAAGGTCAATAGACTCTTGTATCCATGTGGCCATTTGTTAGTGCTTATTCTTAGTCCCGACGTAGTTTCCGAATGTTATTTAGGCAGCCGGCTAAGCTAAGCTATTCATATTATGACCCTTGAGAGCAATGAATACACATAAAATATAATAAAATACAATAAAAGCTTCACCGATATCGAACTGTACTTACTAAACTCTATATATGAATATAAATACAGCAGTTGCTTGCTAGGAAGTACAACAAGTTGTTCGTTTTACTTTACTGGAATATGAAAAATACATGAGAAGGACAATAGACACTTGTTGTATCCATGTGGCTATTTGTCAGTGCTTATTCTGAAAAATACAGTCACAAAGTTATTTACCGAATGTTATTTAGGCAGCGGGCTATACTAATCCATTCATATTATGACTGATGAAAGCAATGAATACACATAAAATATAATAAAATACAATAATAGCTTCACCGGTATCGAACTGCATTTGTTAAATGCTATATGAATGCAAATACAGCAGTTGCTGGCTAGGAAGTGCAGGAAGGTGTTCGGTTTACTTTACTGGAATATAAAAAATACATGAGAACGACAATAGACACTTGTTGTATCCATATGGCCATTTGTCAGTGCTTATTCTTAAAAATACAGTCCCGACGTAGTTCACCGAATGTTATTTAGGCAGCCGGCTATACTAATCCATTCATATTATGACTGATGAAAGCAATGAATACACATAAAGTATAATAAAATACAATAATAGCTTCACCGGTATCGAACTGCATTTATTAAATGCTGTATGAATACAAATACAGCAGTTGCTGGCTAGGAAGTGCAGGAAGGTGTTCGTTTTACTTTACTGGAATATAAAAAATACATGAGAACGACAATAGACACTTGTTGTATCCATATGGCCATTTGTCAGTGCTTATTCTTAAAAATACAGTCCCGACGTAGTTCACCGAATGTTATTTAGGCAGCCGGCTATACTAATCCATTCATATTATGACTGATGAAAGCAATGAATACACATAAAGTATAATAAAATACAATAGCTTCACCGGTATCGAACTGCATTTATTAAATGCTATATGAATGCAAATACAGCAGTTGCTGGCTAGGAAGTGCAGCAAGGTGTTCGTTTTACTTTACTGGAATATAAAAAATACATGAGAACGACAATAGACACTTGTTGTATCCATATGGCCATTTGTCAGTTATTCTTAGCCCCGACGTAGTTTACCGAATGTTATTTAGGCAGCCGGCTATACTAATCCATTCATATTATGACTGATGAAAGCAATGAATACACATAAAATATAATAAAATACAATAATAGCTTCACCGGTATCGAACTGCATTTATTAAATGCTATATGAATGCAAATACAGCAGTTGCTGGCTAGGAAGTGCAGGAAGGTGTTCGTTTTACTTTACTGGAATACAAAAAAATACATGAGAAGGTCAATAGACTCTTGTATCCATGTGGCCATTTGTTAGTGCTTATTCTTAGTCCCGACGTAGTTTCCGAATGTTATTTAGGCAGCCGACTAAACCAAGCTATTCATATTATGACTGATGAGAGCAATGAATACACATAAAATATAATAAAATACAATAATAGCTTCACCGGTATCGAACTGCATTTATTAAATGCTATATGAATGCAAATACAGCAGTTGCTGGCTAGGAAGTGCAGCAAGGTGTTCGTTTTACTTTACTGGAATATAAAAAATACATGAGAACGACAATACACACTTGTTGTATCCATATGGCCATTTGTCAGTACTTATTCTTAGCCCCGACGTAGTTTACCGAATGTTATTTAGGCAGCCGGCTATACTAATCCATTCATATTATGACTGATGAAAGCAATGAATACACATAAAGTATAATAAAATACAATAATAGCTTCACCGGTATCGAACTGCATTTATTAAATGCTATATGAATGCAAATACAGCAGTTGCTGGCTAGGAAGTGCAGGAAGGTGTTCGTTTTACTTTACTGGAATATAAAAAATACATGAGAACGACAATAGACACTTGTTGTATCCATATGGCCATTTGTCAGTACTTATTCTTAGCCCCGACGTAGTTTACCGAATGTTATTTAGGCAGCCGGCTATACTAATCCATTCATATTATGACTGATGAAAGCAATGAATACACATAAAATATAATAAAATACAATAATAGCTTCACCGGTATCGAACTGCATTTATTAAATGCTATATGAATGCAAATACAGCAGTTGCTGGCTAGGAAGTGCAGGAAGGTGTTCGTTTTACTTTACTGGAATACAAAAAAATACATGAGAAGGTCAATAGACTCTTGTATCCATGTGGCCATTTGTTAGTGCTTATTCTTAGTACCGACGTAGTTTCCGAATGTTATGTAGGCAGCCGGCTAAGCTAAGCTATTCATATTATGACCCTTGAGAGCAATGAATACACATAAAATATAATAAAATACAATAAAAGCTTCACCGATATCGAACTGTACTTACTAAACGCTATATATGAATATAAATACAGCAGTTGCTTGCTAGGAAGTACAACAAGTTGTTCGTTTTACTTTACTGGAATATGAAAAATACATGAGAAGGACAATAGACCCTTGTTGTATCCATGTGGCTATTTGTCAGTGTTTATTCTGAAAAATACAGTCACAAAGTTATTTACCGAATGTTATTTAGGCAGCGGGCTATACTAATCCATTCATATTATGACTGATGAAAGCAATGAATACACATAAAATATAATAAAATACAATAATAGCTTCACCGGTATCGAACTGCATTTCTTAAATGCTATATGAATGCAAATACAGCAGATGCTGGCTAGGAAGTGCAGGAAGGTGTTCGGTTTACTTTACTGGAATATAAAAAATACATGAGAACGACAATAGACACTTGTTGTATCCATATGGCCATTTGTCAGTACTTATTCTTAGCCCCGACGTAGTTTACCGAATGTTATTTAGGCAGCCGGCTATACTAATCCATTCATATTATGACTGATGAAAGCAATGAATACACATAAAGTATAATAAAATACAATAATAGCTTCACCGGTATCGAACTGCATTTCTTAAATGCTATATGAATGCAAATACAGCAGTTGCTGGCTAGGAAGTGCAGCAAGGTGTTCGTTTTACTTTACTGGAATATAAAAAATACATGAGAACGACAATAGACACTTGTTGTATCCATATGGCCATTTGTCAGTACTTATTCTTAGCCCCGACGTAGTTTACCGAATGTTATTTAGGCAGCCGGCTATACTAATCCATTCATATTATGACTGATGAAAGCAATGAATACACATAAAATATAATAAAATACAATAATAGCTTCACCGGTATCGAACTGCATTTATTAAATGCTATATGAATGCAAATACAGCAGTTGCTGGCTAGGAAGTGCAGGAAGGTGTTCGTTTTACTTTACTGGAATACAAAAAAATACATGAGAAGGTCAATAGACTCTTGTATCCATGTGGCCATTTGTTAGTGCTTATTCTTAGTCCCGACGTAGTTTTCGAATGTTATTTAGGCAGCCGGCGAAGCTAAGCTATTCATATTATGACCCTTGAGAGCAATGAATACACATAAAATATAATAAAATACAATAAAAGCTTCACCGATATCGAACTGTACTTACTAAATGCTATATATGAATATAAATACAGCAGTTGCTTGCTAGGAAGTACAACAAGTTGTTCGTTTTACTTTACTGGAATATGAAAAATACATGAGAAGGACAATAGACACTTGTTGTATCCATGTGGCTATTTGTCAGTGCTTATTCTGAAAAATACAGTCACAAAGTTATTTACCGAATGTTATTTAGGCAGCGGGCTATACTAATCCATTCATATTATGACTGATGAAAGCAATGAATACACATAAAATATAATAAAATACAATAATAGCTTCACCGGTATCGAACTGCATTTCTTAAATGCTATATGAATGCAAATACAGCAGATGCTGGCTAGGAAGTGCAGGAAGGTGTTCGGTTTACTTTACTGGAATATAAAAAATACATGAGAACGACAATAGACACTTGTTGTATCCATATGGCCATTTGTCAGTGCTTATTCTTACAAAATACAGTCCCGACGTAGTTCACCGAATGTTATTTAGGCAGCCGGCTATACTAATCCATTCATATTATGACTGATGAAAGCAATGAATACACATAAAGTATAATAAAATACAATAATAGCTTCACCGGTATCGAACTGCATTTATTAAATGCTATATGAATACAAATACAGCAGTTGCTGGCTAGGAAGTGCAGGAAGGTGTTCGTTTTACTTTACTGGAATATAAAAAATACATGAGAACGACAATAGACACTTGTTGTATCCATATGGCCATTTGTCAGTACTTATTCTTAGCCCCGACGTAGTTTACCGAATGTTATTTAGGCAGCCGGCTATACTAATCCATTCATATTATGACTGATGAAAGCAATGAATACACATAAAATATAATAAAATACAATAATAGCTTCACCGGTTTCGAACTGCATTTATTAAATGCTACATGAATGCAAATACAGCAGTTGCTGGCTAGGAAGTGCAGGAAGGTGTTCGTTTTACTTTACTGGAATACAAAAAAATACATGAGAAGGTTAATAGACTCTTGTATCCATGTGGCCATTTGTTAGTGCTTATTCTTAGTCCCGACGTAGTTTCCGAATGTTATTTAGGCAGCCGGCTAAACTAAGCTATTCATATTATGACCCTTGAGAGCAATGAATACACATAAAATATAATAAAATACAATAAAAGCTTCACCGATATCGAACTGTACTTACTAAACGCTATATATGAATATAAATACAGCAGTTGCTTGCTAGGAAGTACAACAAGTTGTTCGTTTTACTTTACTGGAATATGAAAAATACATGAGAAGGACAATAGACACTTGTTGTATCCATGTGGCTATTTGTCAGTGCTTATTCTGAAAAATACAGTCACAAAGTTATTTACCGAATGTTATTTAGGCAGCGGGCTATACTAATCCATTCATATTATGACTGATGAAAGCAATGAATACACATAAAATATAATAAAATACAATAATAGCTTCACCGGTATCGAACTGCATTTATTAAATGCTATATGAATGCAAATACAGCAGTTGCTGGCTAGGAAGTGCAGGAAGGTGTTCGGTTTACTTTACTGGAATATAAAAAATACATGAGAACGACAATAGACACTTGTTGTATCCATATGGCCATTTGTCAGTGCTTATTCTTAAAAACTATTCCTGAAAATACTTCAACAACGAATATATAGGAAATGCGAAACAGATCTAGATGACTCACAGTTTGGTTTCCGACAAGGAATGGGAACACGTGAAGCACTTTACAGTCTCAATATTCTGTTACAAAAATGTAGAGATCAGCAGAAAATTGTGTATGCATGCTTCATAGACTTCCAGACCGCATTTGATAATGTGAGACACGACAACTTAATTAAATTACTCGAAGGCAAAAGGCTAGACGCGGAAGACATCAAGTTTCTGAGAAATCTGTATTGGAATCAGTCTGCAACAGTTAGAATTAACGACGAAATCACAAAACCAATTCCAATAAAGAAAGGTGTCAGACAGGGTTGCATCATGTCGCCGATGCTATTCAACATCTATTCGGATGACATTTTCGCCAAGGCGTTACAGAATGTAAATGAAGGCATCAAAGTTAACGGTAAACTTATAAACAACCTGCGCTATGCAGACGATACGGTAGTGTTTGCTGATAATGCAGAAGGTTTACAACGATTAATTGATGCTATAACAGCCGAAGGAAATACCATGGGTCTGAAAATAAACACACAAAAAACAAAAACCATGATATTCAGCAGAAATCCAAATGACCAAATTAACCTTACCATATATGGCCAGCGTATCGAAAAAGTTTCCAAATTTAGATATCTTGGAAGCTGGGTGACGGAAAACACGGACCCAGATTTAGAGATACGTACGAGAATAGAATCTGCTAGATCCACTTTTATTAATATGAAGAAACTTTTAACTAATCGAAGCTTAAACCTGGCCGTACGCTACAGATTTGCCAAGTGCTACGTTTATTCAACACTGTTATACGGGGCTGAAACATGGAATCTGAAGAAAAACACAGAAAAAAAGTTACAAGCATTTGAGTTCTGGGTTTTCAGACGAATGTTGCGGATATCAGGGACAGAGCACATCACTAACGAGGAGGTTCTTAGAAGAGTCGGTAGAGGTAAAGAACTAATAAGAGACATCAAAAAGCGAAAAACCTCATACCTTGGGCACATATACAGGAACAATAAGTACGATTTGCTTCAACTTCTTATGGAAGGAAAAATAGAAGGAAGAAGAGGTGTAGGACGAAGGAAATGCTCCTGGCTCAAGAATATCCGGGACTGGACCGGATTGAAGACACATTCGCTAATTAGAACAGCGAAAAACAAAGATGAATTTGCCATAGTTGTTGCCAACCTTCAATAATGAAGATGGTACCTTAAGAAGAAGAAGAATTCTTAAAAATACAGTCCCGACGTAGTTCACCGAATGTTATTCAGGCAGCCGGCTATACTAATCCATTCATATTATGACTGATGAAAGCAATGAATACACATAAAGTATAATAAAATACAATAATAGCTTCACCGGTATCGAACTGCATTTATTGAATGCTATATGAATACAAATACAGCAGTTGCTGGCTAGGAAGCGCAGGAAGGTGTTCGTTTTACTTTACTGGAATATAAAAAATACATGAGAACGACAATAGACTCTTGTATCCATGTGGCCATTTGTCAGTACTTATTCTTAGCCCCGACGTAGTTTACCGAATGTTATTTAGGCAGCCGACTAAACCAAGCTATTCATATTATGACTGATAAGAGCAATGAATACACATAAAATATAATAAAATACAATAATAGCTTCACCGGTATCGAACTGCATTTATTAAATGCTATATGAATGCAAATACAGCAGTTGCTGGCTAGGAAGTGCAGCAAGGTGTTCGTTTTACTTTACTGGAATATAAAAAATACATGAGAACGACAATAGACACTTGTTGTATCCATATGGCCATTTGTCAGTGCTTATTCTTAAAAATACAGTCCCGACGTAGTTCACCGAATGTTATTTAGGCAGCCGGCTATACTAATCCATTCATATTATGACTGATGAAAGCAATGAATACACATAAAGTATAATAAAATACAATAATAGCTTCACCGGTATCAAACTGCATTTATTAAATGCTATATGAATACAAATACAGCAGTTGCTGGCTAGGAAGTGCAAAAAGGTGTTCGTTTTACTTTACTGGAATACAAAAAAATACATGAGAAGGTCAATAGACTCTTGTATCCATGTGGCCATTTGTCAGTACTTATTCTTAGCCCCGACGTAGTTTACCGAATGTTATTTAGGCAGCCGACTAAACCAAGCTATTCATATTATGACTGATGAGAGCAATGAATACACATAAAATATAATAAAATACAATATTAGCTTCACCGGTATCGAACTGCATTTATTAAATGCTATATGAATGCAAATACAGCAGTTGCTGGCTAGGAAGTGCAGCAAGGTGTTCGTTTTACTTTACTGGAATACAAAAAAATACATGAGAAGGTCAATAGACTCTTGTATCCATGTGGCCCTTTGTTAGTGCTTATTCTTAGTCCCGACGTAGTTTCCGAATGTTATTTAGGCAGCCGACTAAACCAAGCTATTCATATTATGACTGATGAGAGCAATGAATACACATAAACTATAATAAAATACAATAATAGCTTCACCGGTATCGAACTGCATTTATTAAATGCTATATGAATGCAAATACAGCAGTTGCTGGCTAGGAAGTGCAGCAAGGTGTTCGTTTTACTTTACTGGAATATAAAAAATACATGAGAAGGTCAATAGACTCTTGTATCCATGTGGCCATTTGTCAGTACTTATTCTTAGCCCCGACGTAGTTTACCGAATGTTATTTAGGCAGCCGACTAAACCAAGCTATTCATATTATGACTGATGAGAGCAATGAATACACATAAAATATAATAAAATACAATAATAGCTTCACCGGTATCGAACTGCATTTATTAAATGCTATATGAATGCAAATACAGCAGTTGCTGGCTAGGAAGTGCAGGAAGGTGTTCGTTTTACTTTACTGGAATACAAAAAAAATACATGAGAAGGTCAATAGACTCTTGTATCCATGTGGCCATTTGTCAGTACTTATTCTTAGCCCCGACGTAGTTTACCGAATGTTATTTAGGCAGCCGACTAAACCAAGCTATTCATATTATGACTGATGAGAGCAATGAATACACATAAAATATAATAAAATACAATAATAGCTTCACCGGTATCGAACTGCATTTATTAAATGCTATATGAATGCAAATACAGCAGTTGCTGGCTAGGAAGTGCAGCAAGGTGTTCGTTTTACTTTACTGGAATATAAAAAATACATGAGAACGACAATAGACACTTGTTGTATCCATATGGCCATTTGTCAGTGCTTATTCTTAAAAATACAGTCCCGACGTAGTTCGCCGAATGTTATTTAGGCAGCCGGCTATACTAATCCATTCATATTATGACTGATGAAAGCAATGAATACACATAAAGTATAATAAAATACAATAGCTTCACCGGTATCGAACTGCATTTATTAAATGCTATATGAATACAAATACAGCAGTTGCTGGCTAGGAAGTGCAGGAAGGTGTTCGTTTTACTTTACTGGAATACAAAAAAATACATGAGAAGGCCAATAGACTCTTGTATCCATGTGGCCATTTGTCAGTACTTATTCTTAGCCCCGACGTAGTTTCCGAATGTTATTTAGGCAGCCGACTAAACCAAGCTATTCATATTATTACTGATGAGAGGAATGAATACACATAAAATATAATAAAATACAATAATAGCTTCACCGGTATCGAACTGCATTTATTAAATGCTATATGAATGCAAATACAGCAGTTGCTGGCTAGGAAGTGCAGCAAGGTGTTCGTTTTACTTTACTGGAATATAAAAAATACATGAGAACGACAATAGACACTTGTTGTATCCATATGGCCATTTGTCAGTGCTTATTCTTAAAAATACAGTCCCGACGTAGTTCACCGAATGTTATTTAGGCAGCCGGCTATACTAATCCATTCATATTATGACTGATGAAAGCAATGAATACACATAAAGTATAATAAAATACAATAATAGCTTCACCGGTATCGAACTGCATTTATTAAATGCTATATGAATACAAATACAGCAGTTGCTGGCTAGGAAGTGCAAAAAGGTGTTCGTTTTACTTTACTGGAATACAAAAAAATACATGAGAAGGTCAATAGACTCTTGTATCCATGTGGCCATTTGTCAGTACTTATTCTTAGCCCCGACGTAGTTTACCGAATGTTATTTAGGCAGCCGACTAAACCAAGCTATTCATATTATGACTGATGAGAGCAATGAATACACATAAAATATAATAAAATACAATAATAGCTTCACCGGTATCGAACTGCATTTATTAAATGCTATATGAATGCAAATACAGCAGTTGCTGGCTAGGAAGTTCAGCAAGGTGTTCGTTTTACTTTACTGGAATACAAAAAAAATACATGAGAAGGTCAATAGACTCTTGTATCCATGTGGCCCTTTGTTAGTGCTTATTCTTAGTCCCGACGTAGTTTCCGAATGTTATTTAGGCAGCCGGCTAAACTAAGCTATTCATATTATGACCCTTGAGAGCAATGAATACACATAAAATATAATAAAATACAATAAAAGCTTCACCGATATCGAACTGTACTTACTAAACGCTATATATGAATATAAATACAGCAGTTGCTTGCTAGGAAGTACAACAAGTTCGTTTTACTTTACTGGAATATGAAAAATACATGAGAGGGACAATAGACACTTGTTGTATCCATGTGGCTATTTGTCAGTGCTTATTCTGAAAAATACAGTCACAAAGTTATTTACCGAATGTTATTTAGGCAGCGGGCTATACTAATCCATTCATATTATGACTGATGAAAGCAATGAATACACATAAAATATAATAAAATACAATAATAGCTTCACCGGTATCGAACTGCATTTATTAAATGCTATATGAATGCAAATACAGCAGTTGCTGGCTAGGAAGTGCAGGAAGGTGTTCGTTTTACTTTACTGGAATATAAAAAATACATGAGAACGACAATAGACACTTGTTGTATCCATATGGCCATTTGTCAGTTCTTATTCTTAAAAATACAGTCCCGACGTAGTTCACCGAATGTTATTTAGGCAGCCGGCTATACTAATCCATTCATATTATGACTGATGAAAGCAATGAATACACATAAAGTATAATAAAATACAATAATAGCTTCACCGGTATCGAACTGCATTTATTAAATGCTATATGAATACAAATACAGCAGTTGCTGGCTAGGAAGTGCAGGAAGGTGTTCGTTTTACTTTACTGGAATACAAAAAAATACATGAGAAGGCCAATAGACTCTTGTATCCATGTGGCCATTTGTCAGTACTTATTCTTAGCCCCGACGTAGTTTCCGAATGTTATTTAGGCAGCCGACTAAACCAAGCTATTCATATTATTACTGATGAGAGGAATGAATACACATAAAATATAATAAAATACAATAATAGCTTCACCGGTATCGAACTGCATTTATTAAATGCTATATGAATGCAAATACAGCAGTTGCTGGCTAGGAAGTGCAGCAAGGTGTTCGTTTTACTTTACTGGAATATAAAAAATACATGAGAACGACAATAGACACTTGTTGTATCCATATGGCCATTTGTCAGTGCTTATTCTTAAAAATACAGTCCCGACGTAGTTCGCCGAATGTTATTTAGGCAGCCGGCTATACTAATCCATTCATATTATGACTGATGAAAGCAATGAATACACATAAAGTATAATAAAATACAATAGCTTCACCGGTATCGAACTGCATTTATTAAATGCTATATGAATACAAATACAGCAGTTGCTGGCTAGGAAGTGCAGGAAGGTGTTCGATTTACTTTACTGGAATACAAAAAAAATACATGAGAAGGCCAATAGACTCTTGTATCCATGTGGCCATTTGTCAGTACTTATTCTTAGCCCCGACGTAGTTTCCGAATGTTATTTAGGCAGCCGACTAAACCAAGCTATTCATATTATTACTGATGAGAGGAATGAATACACATAAAATATAATAAAATACAATAATAGCTTCACCGGTATCGAACTGCATTTAATAAATGCTATATGAATACAAATACAGCAGTTGCTGGCTAGGAAGTGCAAAAAGGTGTTCGTTTTACTTTACTGGAATATAAAAAATACATGAGAACGACAATAGACACTTGTTGTATCCATATGGCCATTTGTCAGTGCTTATTCTTAAAAATACAGTCCCGACGTAGTTCACCGAATGTTATTTAGGCAGCCGGCTATACTAATCCATTCATATTATGACTGATGAAAGCAATGAATACACATAAAATATAATAAAATACAATAATAGCTTCACCGGTATCGAACTGCATTTATTAAATGCTATATGAATGCAAATACAGCAGTTGCTGGCTAGGAAGTGCAGGAAGGTGTTCGTTTTACTTTACTGGAATACAAAAAAATACATGAGAAGGTCAATAGACTCTTGTATCCATGTGGCCATTTGTCAGTACTTATTCTTAGCCCCGACGTAGTTTACCGAATGTTATTTAGGCAGCCGACTAAACCAAGCTATTCATATTATGACTGATGAGAGCAATGAATACACATAAAATATAATAAAATACAATAATAGCTTCACCGGTATCGAACTGCATTTATTAAATGCTATATGAATGCAAATACAGCAGTTGCTGGCTAGGAAGTGCAGCAAGGTGTTCGTTTTACTTTACTGGAATATAAAAAATACATGAGAACGACAATAGACACTTGTTGTATCCATATGGGCATTTGTCAGTGCTTATTCTTAAAAATACAGTCCCGACGTAGTTCACCGAATGTTATTTAGGCAGCCGGCTATACTAATCCATTCATATTATGACTGATGAAAGCAATGAATACACATAAAGTATAATAAAATACAATAATAGCTTCACCGGTATCGAACTGCATTTATTAAATGCTATATGAATGCAAATACAGCAGTTGCTGGCTAGGAAGTGCAGCAAGGTGTTCGTTTTACTTTACTGGAATATAAAAAATACATGAGAACGACAATAGACACTTGTTGTATCCATATGGGCATTTGTCAGTGCTTATTCTTAAAAATACAGTCCCGACGTAGTTCACCGAATGTTATTTAGGCAGCCGGCTATACTAATCCATTCATATTATGACTGATGAAAGCAATGAATACACATAAAGTATAATAAAATACAATAATAGCTTCACCGGTATCGAACTGCATTTATTAAATGCTATATGAATACAAATACAGCAGTTGCTGGCTAGGAAGTGCAAAAAGGTGTTCGTTTTACTTTACTGGAATACAAAAAAATACATGAGAAGGTCAATAGACTCTTGTATCCATGTGGCCATTTGTCAGTACTTATTCTTAGCCCCGACGTAGTTTACCGAATGTTATTTAGGCAGCCGACTAAACCAAGCTATTCATATTATGACTGATGAGAGCAATGAATACACATAAAATATAATAAAATACAATATTAGCTTCACCGGTATCGAACTGCATTTATTAAATGCTATATGAATGCAAATACAGCAGTTGCTGGCTAGGAAGTGCAGCAAGGTGTTCGTTTTACTTTACTGGAATACAAAAAAATACATGAGAAGGTCAATAGACTCTTGTATCCATGTGGCCCTTTGTTAGTGCTTATTCTTAGTCCCGACGTAGTTTCCGAATGTTATTTAGGCAGCCGACTAAACCAAGCTATTCATATTATGACTGATGAGAGCAATGAATACACATAAACTATAATAAAATACAATAATAGCTTCACCGGTATCGAACTGCATTTATTAAATGCTATATGAATGCAAATACAGCAGTTGCTGGCTAGGAAGTGCAGCAAGGTGTTCGTTTTACTTTACTGGAATATAAAAAATACATGAGAAGGTCAATAGACTCTTGTATCCATGTGGCCATTTGTCAGTACTTATTCTTAGCCCCGACGTAGTTTACCGAATGTTATTTAGGCAGCCGACTAAACCAAGCTATTCATATTATGACTGATGAGAGCAATGAATACACATAAAATATAATAAAATACAATAATAGCTTCACCGGTATCGAACTGCATTTATTAAATGCTATATGAATGCAAATACAGCAGTTGCTGGCTAGGAAGTGCAGGAAGGTGTTCGTTTTACTTTACTGGAATACAAAAAAAATACATGAGAAGGTCAATAGACTCTTGTATCCATGTGGCCATTTGTCAGTACTTATTCTTAGCCCCGACGTAGTTTACCGAATGTTATTTAGGCAGCCGACTAAACCAAGCTATTCATATTATGACTGATGAGAGCAATGAATACACATAAAATATAATAAAATACAATAATAGCTTCACCGGTATCGAACTGCATTTATTAAATGCTATATGAATGCAAATACAGCAGTTGCTGGCTAGGAAGTGCAGCAAGGTGTTCGTTTTACTTTACTGGAATATAAAAAATACATGAGAACGACAATAGACACTTGTTGTATCCATATGGCCATTTGTCAGTGCTTATTCTTAAAAATACAGTCCCGACGTAGTTCGCCGAATGTTATTTAGGCAGCCGGCTATACTAATCCATTCATATTATGACTGATGAAAGCAATGAATACACATAAAGTATAATAAAATACAATAGCTTCACCGGTATCGAACTGCATTTATTAAATGCTATATGAATACAAATACAGCAGTTGCTGGCTAGGAAGTGCAGGAAGGTGTTTGTTTTACTTTACTGGAATACAAAAAAATACATGAGAAGGCCAATAGACTCTTGTATCCATGTGGCCATTTGTCAGTACTTATTCTTAGCCCCGACGTAGTTTCCGAATGTTATTTAGGCAGCCGACTAAACCAAGCTATTCATATTATTACTGATGAGAGGAATGAATACACATAAAATATAATAAAATACAATAATAGCTTCACCGGTATCGAACTGCATTTATTAAATGCTATATGAATGCAAATACAGCAGTTGCTGGCTAGGAAGTGCAGCAAGGTGTTCGTTTTACTTTACTGGAATATAAAAAATACATGAGAACGACAATAGACACTTGTTGTATCCATATGGCCATTTGTCAGTGCTTATTCTTAAAAATACAGTCCCGACGTAGTTCACCGAATGTTATTTAGGCAGCCGGCTATACTAATCCATTCATATTATGACTGATGAAAGCAATGAATACACATAAAGTATAATAAAATACAATAATAGCTTCACCGGTATCGAACTGCATTTATTAAATGCTATATGAATACAAATACAGCAGTTGCTGGCTAGGAAGTGCAAAAAGGTGTTCGTTTTACTTTACTGGAATACAAAAAAATACATGAGAAGGTCAATAGACTCTTGTATCCATGTGGCCATTTGTCAGTACTTATTCTTAGCCCCGACGTAGTTTACCGAATGTTATTTAGGCAGCCGACTAAACCAAGCTATTCATATTATGACTGATGAGAGCAATGAATACACATAAAATATAATAAAATACAATAATAGCTTCACCGGTATCGAACTGCATTTATTAAATGCTATATGAATGCAAATACAGCAGTTGCTGGCTAGGAAGTTCAGCAAGGTGTTCGTTTTACTTTACTGGAATACAAAAAAAATACATGAGAAGGTCAATAGACTCTTGTATCCATGTGGCCCTTTGTTAGTGCTTATTCTTAGTCCCGACGTAGTTTCCGAATGTTATTTAGGCAGCCGGCTAAACTAAGCTATTCATATTATGACCCTTGAGAGCAATGAATACACATAAAATATAATAAAATACAATAAAAGCTTCACCGATATCGAACTGTACTTACTAAACGCTATATATGAATATAAATACAGCAGTTGCTTGCTAGGAAGTACAACAAGTTCGTTTTACTTTACTGGAATATGAAAAATACATGAGAAGGACAATAGACACTTGTTGTATCCATGTGGCTATTTGTCAGTGCTTATTCTGAAAAATACAGTCACAAAGTTATTTACCGAATGTTATTTAGGCAGCGGGCTATACTAATCCATTCATATTATGACTGATGAAAGCAATGAATACACATAAAATATAATAAAATACAATAATAGCTTCACCGGTATCGAACTGCATTTATTAAATGCTATATGAATGCAAATACAGCAGTTGCTGGCTAGGAAGTGCAGGAAGGTGTTCGTTTTACTTTACTGGAATATAAAAAATACATGAGAACGACAATAGACACTTGTTGTATCCATATGGCCATTTGTCAGTTCTTATTCTTAAAAATACAGTCCCGACGTAGTTCACCGAATGTTATTTAGGCAGCCGGCTATACTAATCCATTCATATTATGACTGATGAAAGCAATGAATACACATAAAGTATAATAAAATACAATAATAGCTTCACCGGTATCGAACTGCATTTATTAAATGCTATATGAATACAAATACAGCAGTTGCTGGCTAGGAAGTGCAGGAAGGTGTTCGTTTTACTTTACTGGAATACAAAAAAATACATGAGAAGGCCAATAGACTCTTGTATCCATGTGGCCATTTGTCAGTACTTATTCTTAGCCCCGACGTAGTTTCCGAATGTTATTTAGGCAGCCGACTAAACCAAGCTATTCATATTATTACTGATGAGAGGAATGAATACACATAAAATATAATAAAATACAATAATAGCTTCACCGGTATCGAACTGCATTTATTAAATGCTATATGAATGCAAATACAGCAGTTGCTGGCTAGGAAGTGCAGCAAGGTGTTCGTTTTACTTTACTGGAATATAAAAAATACATGAGAACGACAATAGACACTTGTTGTATCCATATGGCCATTTGTCAGTGCTTATTCTTAAAAATACAGTCCCGACGTAGTTCGCCGAATGTTATTTAGGCAGCCGGCTATACTAATCCATTCATATTATGACTGATGAAAGCAATGAATACACATAAAGTATAATAAAATACAATAGCTTCACCGGTATCGAACTGCATTTATTAAATGCTATATGAATACAAATACAGCAGTTGCTGGCTAGGAAGTGCAGGAAGGTGTTCGATTTACTTTACTGGAATACAAAAAAAATACATGAGAAGGCCAATAGACTCTTGTATCCATGTGGCCATTTGTCAGTACTTATTCTTAGCCCCGACGTAGTTTCCGAATGTTATTTAGGCAGCCGACTAAACCAAGCTATTCATATTATTACTGATGAGAGGAATGAATACACATAAAATATAATAAAATACAATAATAGCTTCACCGGTATCGAACTGCATTTAATAAATGCTATATGAATACAAATACAGCAGTTGCTGGCTAGGAAGTGCAAAAAGGTGTTCGTTTTACTTTACTGGAATATAAAAAATACATGAGAACGACAATAGACACTTGTTGTATCCATATGGCCATTTGTCAGTGCTTATTCTTAAAAATACAGTCCCGACGTAGTTCACCGAATGTTATTTAGGCAGCCGGCTATACTAATCCATTCATATTATGACTGATGAAAGCAATGAATACACATAAAATATAATAAAATACAATAATAGCTTCACCGGTATCGAACTGCATTTATTAAATGCTATATGAATGCAAATACAGCAGTTGCTGGCTAGGAAGTGCAGGAAGGTGTTCGTTTTACTTTACTGGAATACAAAAAAATACATGAGAAGGTCAATAGACTCTTGTATCCATGTGGCCATTTGTCAGTACTTATTCTTAGCCCCGACGTAGTTTACCGAATGTTATTTAGGCAGCCGACTAAACCAAGCTATTCATATTATGACTGATGAGAGCAATGAATACACATAAAATATAATAAAATACAATAATAGCTTCACCGGTATCGAACTGCATTTATTAAATGCTATATGAATGCAAATACAGCAGTTGCTGGCTAGGAAGTGCAGCAAGGTGTTCGTTTTACTTTACTGGAATATAAAAAATACATGAGAACGACAATAGACACTTGTTGTATCCATATGGGCATTTGTCAGTGCTTATTCTTAAAAATACAGTCCCGACGTAGTTCACCGAATGTTATTTAGGCAGCCGGCTATACTAATCCATTCATATTATGACTGATGAAAGCAATGAATACACATAAAGTATAATAAAATACAATAATAGCTTCACCGGTATCGAACTGCATTTATTAAATGCTATATGAATACAAATACAGCAGTTGCTGGCTAGGAAGTGCAAAAAGGTGTTCGTTTTACTTTACTGGAATACAAAAAAATACATGAGAAGGTCAATAGACTCTTGTATCCATGTGGCCATTTGTCAGTACTTATTCTTAGCCCCGACGTAGTTTACCGAATGTTATTTAGGCAGCCGACTAAACCAAGCTATTCATATTATGACTGATGAGAGCAATGAATACACATAAAATATAATAAAATACAATAATAGCTTCACCGGTATCGAACTGCATTTATTAAATGCTATATGAATGCAAATACAGCAGTTGTTGGCTAGGAAGTGCAGCAAGGTGTTCGTTTTACTTTACTGGAATATAAAAAATACATGAGAACGACAATAGACACTTGTTGTATCCATATGGCCATTTGTCAGTGCTTATTCTTAAAAATACAGTCCCGACGTAGTTCACCGAATGTTATTTAGGCAGCCGGCTATACTAATCCATTCATATTATGACTGATGAAAGCAATGAATACACATAAAGTATAATAAAATACAATAATAGCTTCACCGGTATCGAACTGCATTTATTAAATGCTATATGAATGCAAATACAGCAGTTGCTGGCTAGGAAGTGCAGCAAGGTGTTCGTTTTACTTTACTGGAATATAAAAAATACATGAGAACGACAATAGACACTTGTTGTATCCATATGGGCATTTGTCAGTGCTTATTCTTAAAAATACAGTCCCGACGTAGTTCACCGAATGTTATTTAGGCAGCCGGCTATACTAATCCATTCATATTATGACTGATGAAAGCAATGAATACACATAAAGTATAATAAAATACAATAATAGCTTCACCGGTATCGAACTGCATTTATTAAATGCTATATGAATACAAATACAGCAGTTGCTGGCTAGGAAGTGCAAAAGGTGTTCGTTTTACTTTACTGGAATACAAAAAAATACATGAGAAGGTCAATAGACTCTTGTATCCATGTGGCCATTTGTCAGTACTTATTCTTAGCCCCGACGTAGTTTACCGAATGTTATTTAGGCAGCCGACTAAACCAAGCTATTCATATTATGACTGATGAGAGCAATGAATACACATAAAATATAATAAAATACAATATTAGCTTCACCGGTATCGAACTGCATTTATTAAATGCTATATGAATGCAAATACAGCAGTTGCTGGCTAGGAAGTGCAGCAAGGTGTTCGTTTTACTTTACTGGAATACAAAAAAATACATGAGAAGGTCAATAGACTCTTGTATCCATGTGGCCCTTTGTTAGTGCTTATTCTTAGTCCCGACGTAGTTTCCGAATGTTATTTAGGCAGCCGACTAAACCAAGCTATTCATATTATGACTGATGAGAGCAATGAATACACATAAACTATAATAAAATACAATAATAGCTTCACCGGTATCGAACTGCATTTATTAAATGCTATATGAATGCAAATACAGCAGTTGCTGGCTAGGAAGTGCAGCAAGGTGTTCGTTTTACTTTACTGGAATATAAAAAATACATGAGAAGGTCAATAGACTCTTGTATCCATGTGGCCATTTGTCAGTACTTATTCTTAGCCCCGACGTAGTTTACCGAATGTTATTTAGGCAGCCGACTAAACCAAGCTATTCATATTATGACTGATGAGAGCAATGAATACACATAAAATATAATAAAATACAATAATAGCTTCACCGGTATCGAACTGCATTTATTAAATGCTATATGAATGCAAATACAGCAGTTGCTGGCTAGGAAGTGCAGGAAGGTGTTCGTTTTACTTTACTGGAATACAAAAAAAATACATGAGAAGGTCAATAGACTCTTGTATCCATGTGGCCATTTGTCAGTACTTATTCTTAGCCCCGACGTAGTTTACCGAATGTTATTTAGGCAGCCGACTAAACCAAGCTATTCATATTATGACTGATGAGAGCAATGAATACACATAAAATATAATAAAATACAATAATAGCTTCACCGGTATCGAACTGCATTTATTAAATGCTATATGAATGCAAATACAGCAGTTGCTGGCTAGGAAGTGCAGCAAGGTGTTCGTTTTACTTTACTGGAATAAAATACATGAGAACGACAATAGACACTTGTTGTAATCCATATGGCCATTTGTCAGTGCTTAATTCTTAAAAATACAGTCCCGACGTAGTTCGCCGAATGTTATTTAGGCCAGCCGGCTATACTAATCCATTCATATTATGACTGATGAAAGCAATGAATACACATAACGTATAATAAAATACAATAGCTTCACCGGTATCGAACTGCATTTATTAAATGCTATATGAATACAAATACAGCAGTTGCTGGCTAGGAAGTGCAGGAAGGTGTTCGTTTTACTTTACTGGAATACAAAAAAATACATGAGAAGGCCAATAGACTCTTGTATCCCATGTGGCCATTTGTCAGTACTTATTCTTAGCCCCGACGTAGTTTCCGAATGTTATTTAGGCAGCCGACTAAACCAAGCTATTCATATTATTACTGATGATGAGGAATGAATACACATAAAATATAATAAAATACAATAATAGCTTCACCGGTATCGAACTGCATTTATTAAATGCTATATGAATGCAAATACAGCAGTTGCTGGCTAGGAAGTGCAGCAAGGTGTTCGTTTTACTTTACTGGAATATAAAAAATACTTGAGAACGACAATAGACACTTGTTGTATCCATATGGCCATTTGTCAGTGCTTATTCTTAAAAATTACAGTCCCGACGTAGTTTCACCGAATGTTATTTAGGCAGCCGGCTATACTAATCCATTCATATTATGACTGATGAAAGCAATGAATACACATAAAGTATAATAAAATACAATAATAGCTTCACCGGTATCGAACTGCATTTATTAAATGCTATATGAATACAAATACAGCAGTTGCTGGCTAGGAAGTGCAAAAAGGTGTTCGTTTTACTTTACTGGAATACAAAAAAATACTGAGAAGGTCAATAGACTCTTGTATCCATGTGGCCATTTGTCAGTACTTATTCTTAGCCCCGACGTAGTTTACCGAATGTTATTTAGCAGCCGACTAAACCAAGCTATTCATATTATGACTGATGAGAGCAATGAATACACATAAAATAATAAAAATACAATAATAGCTTCACCGGTATCGAACTGCATTTATTAAATGCTATATGAATGCAAATACAGCAGTTGCTGGCTAGGAAGTTCAGCAAGGTGTTCGTTTTACTTTACTGGAATACAAAAAAAATACATGAGAAGGTCAATAGACTCTTGTATCCATGTGGCCCTTTGTTAGTGCTTTATTCTTAGTCCCGACGTAGTTTCCGAATGTTATTTAGGCAGCCGGCTAAACTAAGCTATTCATATTATGACCTTGAGAGCAATGAATACACATAAAATATAATAAAATACAATAAAGCTTCACCGATATCGAACTGTACTTACTAAAACGCTATATATGAATATAAATACAGCAGTTGCTTGCTAGGAAGTACAACAAGTTCGTTTTACTTTACTGGAATATGAAAAATACATGAGAAGGACAATAGACACTTGTTGTATCCATGTGGCTATTTGTCAGTGCTTATTCTGAAAAATACAGTCACAAAGTTATTTACCGAATGTTATTTAGGCAGCGGGCTATACTAATCCATTCATATTATGACTGATGAAAGCAATGAATACACATAAAATATAATAAAATACAATAATAGCTTCACGGTATCGAACTGCATTTATTAAATGCTATATGAATGCAAATACAGCAGTTGCTGGCTAGGAAGTGCAGGAAGGTGTTCGTTTTACTTTACTGGAATATAAAAAATACATGAGAACGACAATAGACACTTGTTGTATCCATATGGCCATTTGTCAGTTCTTATTCTTAAAAATACAGTCCCGACGTAGTTCACCGAATGTTATTTAGGCAGCCGGCTATACTAATCCATTCATATTATGACTGATGAAAGCAATGAATACACATAAAGTATAATAAAATACAATAATAGCTTCACCGGTATCGAACTGCATTTATTAAATGCTATATGAATACAAATACAGCAGTTGCTGGCTTAGGAAGTGCAGGAAGGTGTTCGTTTTACTTTACTGGAATACAAAAAAATACATGAGAAGGCCAATAGACTCTTGTATCCATGTGGCCATTTGTCAGTACTTATTCTTAGCCCCGACGTAGTTTCCGAATGTTATTTAGGCAGCCGACTAAACCAAGCAATTCATATTATTACTGATGAGAGGAATGAATACACATAAAATATAATAAAATACAATAATAGCTTCACCGGTATCGAACTGCATTTATTAAATGCTATATGAATGCAAATACAGCAGTTGCTGGCTAGGAAGTGCAGCAAGGTGTTCGTTTTACTTTACTGGAATATAAAAAATACATGAGAACGACATTAGACACTTGTTGTATCCATATGGCCATTTGTCAGTGCTTATCTTAAAATACAGTCCCGACGTAGTTCGCCGAATGTTATTTAGGCAGCCGGCTATACTAATCCATTCATATTTATGACTGATGAAAGCAATGAATACACACTTAAAGTATAATAAAATACAATAGCTTCACCGGTATCGAACTGCATTTATTAAATGCTATATGAATACAAATACAGCAGTTGCTGGCTAGGAAGTGCAGGAAGGTGTTCGATTTACTTTACTGGAATACAAAAAAAAATACATGAGAAGGCCAATAGACTCTTGTATCCATGTGGCCATTTGTCAGTACTTATTCTTAGCCCCGACGTAGTTTCCGAATGTTATTTAGGCAGCCGACTAAACCAAGCTATTCATATTATTAACTGATGAGAGGAATGAATACACATAAAATATATAAAATACAATAATAGCTTCACCGGTATCGAACTGCATTTAATAAATGCTATATGAATACAAATACAGCAGTTGCTGGCTAGGAAGTGCAAAAAGGTGTTCGTTTTACTTTACTGGAATATAAAAAATACATGAGAACGACAATAGACACTTGTTGTATCCATATGGCCATTTGTCAGTGCTTATTCTTAAAAATACAGTCCCGACGTAGTTCACCGAATGTTATTTAGGCAGCCGGCTATACTAATCATTCATATTATGACTGATGAAAGCAATGAATACACATAAAATATAATAAAATACAATAATAGCTTCACCGGTATCGAACTGCATTTATTAAATGCTATATGAATGCAAATACAGCAGTTGCTGGCTAGGAAGTGCAGGAAGGTGTTCGTTTTACTTTACTGGAATACAAAAAAAATACATGAGAAGGTCAATAGACTCTTGTATCCATGTGGCCATTTGTCCAGTACTTATTCTTAGCCCCGACGTAGTTTACCGAATGTTATTTAGGCAGCCGACTAAACCAAGCTATTCATATTATGACTGATGAGAGCAATGAATACACATAAAATATAATAAAATACATAATAGCTTCACCGGTATCGAACTGCATTTTATTAAATGCTATATGAATGCAAATACAGCAAGTTTGCTGGCTAGGAAGTGCAGCAAGGTGTTCGTTTTACTTTACTGGAATATAAAAAATACATGAGAACGACAATAGACACTTGTTGTATCCATATGGGCATTTGTCAGTGCTTATTCTTACAAATACAGTCCCGACGTAGTTCACCGAATGTTATTTAGGCAGCCGGCTATACTAATCCATTCATATTATGACTGATGAAAGCAATGAATACACATAAAGTATAATAAAATACAATAATAGCTTCACCGGTATCGAACTGCATTTATTAAATGCTATATGAATACAAATACAGCAGTTGCTGGCTAGGAAGTGCAAAAAGGTGTTCGTTTTACTTTACTGGAATACAAAAAAATACATGAGAAGGTCAATAGACTCTTGTATCCATGTGGCCATTTGTCAGTACTTATTCTTAGCCCCGACGTAGTTTACCGAATGTTATTTAGGCAGCCGACTAAAACCAAGCTATTCATATTATGACTGATGAGAGCATGAATACACATAAAATATAATAAAATACAATAATAGCTTCACCGGTATCGAACTGCATTTATTAAATGCTATATGAATGCAAATACAGCAGTTGCTGGCTAGGAAGTGCAGCAAGGTGTTCGTTTTACTTTACTGGAATATAAAAAATACATGAGAACGACAATAGACACTTGTTGTATCCATATGGCCATTTGTCAGTGCTTATTCTTAAAAATACAGTCCCGACGTAGTTCACCGAATGTTATTTAGGCAGCCGGCTATACTAATCCATTCATATTATGACTGATGAAAGCAATGAATACACATAAAGTATAATAAAATACAATAATAGCTTCACCGGTATCGAACTGCATTTATTAAATGCTATATGAATACAAATACAGCAGTTGCTGGCTAGGAAGTGCAAAAAGGTGTTCGTTTTACTTTACTGGAATACAAAAAAATACATGAGAAGGCCAATAGACTCTTGTATCCATGTGGCCATTTGTCAGTACTTATTCTTAGCCCCGACGTAGTTTACCGAATGTTATTTAGGCAGCCGACTAACCAAGCTATTCATATTATGACTGATGGAGAGCAATGAATACACATAAAAATATAATAAAATACAATAATAGCTTCACCGGTATCGAACTGCATTTATTAAATGCTATATGAATGCAAATACAGCAGTTGCTGGCTAGGAAGTTCAGCAAGGTGTTCGTTTTACTTTACTGGAATACAAAAAAATACATTAGAAGGTCAATAGACTCTTGTATCCATGTGGCCATTTGTTAGTGCTTATTCTTAGTCCCGACGTAGTTTCCGAATGTTATTTAGGCAGCCGGCTAAACTAAGCTATTCATATTATGACCCTTGAGAGCAATGAATACACATAAAATATAATAAAATACAATAAAAGCTTCACCGATATCGAACTGTACTTACTAAACGCTATATATGAATATAAATACAGCAGTTGCTTGCTAGGAAGTACAACAAGTTCGTTTTACTTTACTGGAATATGAAAAATACATGAGAAGGACAATAGACACTTGTTGTATCCATTTGGCTATTTGTCAGTGCTTATTCTGAAAAATACAGTCACAAAGTTATTTACCGAATGTTATTGAGGCAGCGGGGCTATACTAATCCATTCATATTATGACTGATGAAAGCAATGAATACACATAAAATATAATAAAATACAATAATAGCTTCACCGGTATCGAACTGCATTTATTAAATGCTATATGAATGCAAATACAGCAGTTGCTGGCTAGGAAGTGCAGGAAGGTGTTCGTTTTACTTTACTGGAATATAAAAAAATACATGAGAACGACAATAGACACTTGTTGTATCCATATGGCCATTTGTCAGTTCTTATTCTTAAAAATACAGTCCCGACGTAGTTCACCGAATGTTATTTAGGCAGCCGGCTATACTAATCCATTCATATTATGACTGATGAAAGCAATGAATACACATAAAGTATAATAAAATACAATAATAGCTTCACCGGTATCGAACTGCATTTATTAAATGCTATATGAATACAAATACAGCAGTTGCTGGCTAGGAAGTGCAGGAAGGTGTTCGTTTTTACTTTACTGGAATACAAAAAATACATGAGAAGGCCAATAGACTCTTGTATCCATGTGGCCATTTGTCAGTACTTATTCTTAAAAATACAGTCCCGACGTAGTTCACCGAATGTTATTTAGGCAGCCGCTATACTAATCCATTCATATTAGACTGATGAAAGCTATGAATACACATAAAGTATAATAAAATACAATAATAGCTTCACCGGTATCGAACTGCAGTTATTAAATGCTATATGAATACAAATACAGCAGTTGCTGGCTAGGAAGTTCAGCAAGGTGTCGTTTTACTTTACTGGAATACAAAAGAAATACATGAGAAGGTCAATACACTCTTGTATCCATGTGGCCATTTGTTAGTGCTTATTCTTAGTCCCGACGTAGTTTCCGAATGTTATTAGGCAGCCCGGCTAAACTAAGCTATTCATATTATGACCCTTGAGAGCAATGAATACACATAAAATATAATAAAATACAATAAAAGCTTCACCGATATCGAACTGTACTTACTAAACGCTATATATGAATATAAATACAGCAGTTGCTTGCTAGGAAGTACAACAAGTTCGTTTTACTTTACTGGAATATGAAAAATACATGAGAAGGACAATAGACACTTGTTGTAATCCATGTGGCTATTTGTCAGTGCTTATTCTGAAAATACAGTCACAAAGTTATTTACCGAATGTTATTGAGGCAGCGGGCTATACTAATCCATTCATATTAGACTGATGAAAGCAATGAATACACATAAAATATAATAAAATACAATAATAGCTTCACCGGTATCGAACTGCATTTATTAAATGCTATATGAATGCAAATACAGCAGTTGCTGGCTAGGAAGTGCAGGAAGGTGTTCGTATTACTTTACTGGAATATAAAAAATACATGAGAACGGACAATAGACACTTGTTGTATCCATATGGCCATTTGTAAGTTCTTATTCTTAAAAATACAGTCCCGACGTAGTTCACCGAATGTTATTTAGGCAGCCGGCTATACTAATCCATTCATATTATGACTGATGAAAGCAATGAATACACATAAAGTATAATAAAATACAATAATAGCTTCACCGGTATCGAACTGCATTATTAAATGCTATATGAATACAAATACAGCAGTTGCTGGCTAGGAAGTTCAGCAAGGTGTTCGTTTTACTTTACTGGAATACAAAAAAATACATGAGAAGGTCAATAGACTCTTGTATCCATGTGGCCATTTGTTAGTGCTTATTCTTAGTCCCGACGTAGTTTCCGAATGTTATTTTGGCAGCCGGCTAAACTAAGCTATTCATAATATGACCCTTGAGAGCAATGAATACACATAAAATATAATAAAATACAATAAAGCTTCACCGATATCGAACTGTACTTACTAAACGCTATATATTGAATATAAATACAGCAGTGCTTGCTAGGAAGTACAACAAGTTCGTTTACTTTACTGGAATATGAAAAATACATGAGAAGGACAATAGACACTTGTTGTATCCATGTGGCTATTTGTCAGTGCTTATTCTGAAAAATACAGTCACAAAGTTATTTACCGAATGTTATTGAGGCAGCGGGCTATATTAATCCATTCATATTATGACTGATGAAAGCAATGAATACACATAAAATATAATAAAATACAATAATAGCTCACCGGTATCGAACTGCATTTATTAAATGCTATATGAATGCAAATACAGCAGTTGCTGGCTAGGAAGTGCAGGAAGGTGTTCGTTTTACTTTACTGGAATATAAAAAATACATGAGAACGACAATAGACACTTGTTGTATCCAATGGCCATTTGTCAGTTCTTATTCTTAAAAATACAGTCCCGACGTAGTTCACCGAATGTTATTTAGGCAGCCGGCTATACTAATCCATTCATATTATGACTGATGAAAGCAATGAATACACATAAAATATAATAAAATACAATAATAGCTTCACCGGTATCGAACTGCATTTATTAAATGCTATATGAATGCAAATACAGCAGTTGCTGGCTAGGAAGTGCAGGAAGGTGTTCGTTTTACTTTACTGGAATACAAAAAAATACATGAGAAGGTCAATAGACTCTTGTATCCATGTGGCCATTTGTCAGTACTTATTCTTAGCCCCGACGTAGTTTCCCGAATGTTATTTAGGCAGCCGACTAAACCAAGCTATTCATATTATGACTGATGAGAGCAATGAATACACATAAAATATAATAAAATACAATAATAGCTTCACCGGTATCGAACTGCATTTATTAAATGCTATATGAATGCAAATACAGCAGTTGCTGGCTAGGAAGTGCAGCAAGGTGTTCGTTTTACTTTACTGGAATATAAAAAATACATGAGAACGACAATAGACACTTGTTGTATCCATATGGGCATTTGTCAGTGCTTATTCTTAAAAATACAGTCCCGACGTAGTTCACCGAATGTTATTTAGGCAGCCGGCTATACTAATCCATTCATATTATGACTGATGAAAGCAATGAATACACATAAAGTATAATAAAATACAATAATAGCTTCACCGGTATCGAACTGCATTTATTAAATGCTATATGAATACAAATACAGCAGTTGCTGGCTAGGAAGTGCAAAAAGGTGTTCGTTTTACTTTACTGGAATACAAAAAAATACATGAGAAGGTCAATAGACTCTTGTATCCATGTGGCCATTTGTCAGTACTTATTCTTAGCCCCGACGTAGTTTACCGAATGTTATTTAGGCAGCCGACTAAACCAAGCTATTCATATTATGACTGATGAGAGCAATGAATACACATAAAATATAATAAAATACAATAATAGCTTCACCGGTATCGAACTGCATTTATTAAATGCTATATGAATGCAAATACAGCAGTTGCTGGCTAGGAAGTGCAGCAAGGTGTTCGTTTTACTTTACTGGAATATAAAAAATACATGAGAACGACAATAGACACTTGTTGTATCCATATGGCCATTTGTCAGTGCTTATTCTTAAAAATACAGTCCCGACGTAGTTCACCGAATGTTATTTAGGCAGCCGGCTATACTAATCCATTCATATTATGACTGATGAAAGCAATGAATACACATAAAGTATAATAAAATACAATAATAGCTTCACCGGTATCGAACTGCATTTATTAAATGCTATATGAATACAAATACAGCAGTTGCTGGCTAGGAAGTGCAAAAAGGTGTTCGTTTTACTTTACTGGAATACAAAAAAATACATGAGAAGGCCAATAGACTCTTGTATCCATGTGGCCATTTGTCAGTACTTATTCTTAGCCCCGACGTAGTTTACCGAATGTTATTTAGGCAGCCGACTAAACCAAGCTATTCATATTATGACTGATGAGAGCAATGAATACACATAAAATATAATAAAATACAATAATAGCTTCACCGGTATCGAACTGCATTTATTAAATGCTATATGAATGCAAATACAGCAGTTGCTGGCTAGGAAGTTCAGCAAGGTGTTCGTTTTACTTTACTGGAATACAAAAAAATACATGAGAAGGTCAATAGACTCTTGTATCCATGTGGCCATTTGTCAGTACTTATTCTTAAAAATACAGTCCCGACGTAGTTCACCGAATGTTATTTAGGCAGCCGGCTATACTAATCCATTCATATTATGACTGATGAAAGCAATGAATACACATAAAGTATAATAAAATACAATAATAGCTTCACCGGTATCGAACTGCATTTATTAAATGCTATATGAATACAAATACAGCAGTTGCTGGCTAGGAAGTTCAGCAAGGTGTTCGTTTTACTTTACTGGAATACAAAAAAATACATGAGAAGGTCAATAGACTCTTGTATCCATGTGGCCATTTGTTAGTGCTTATTCTTAGTCCCGACGTAGTTTCCGAATGTTATTTAGGCAGCCGGCTAAACTAAGCTATTCATATTATGACCCTTGAGAGCAATGAATACACATAAAATATAATAAAATACAATAAAAGCTTCACCGATATCGAACTGTACTTACTAAACGCTATATATGAATATAAATACAGCAGTTGCTTGCTAGGAAGTACAACAAGTTCGTTTTACTTTACTGGAATATGAAAAATACATGAGAAGGACAATAGACACTTGTTGTATCCATGTGGCTATTTGTCAGTGCTTATTCTAAAAAATACAGTCACAAAGTTATTTACCGAATGTTATTGAGGCAGCGGGCTATACTAATCCATTCATATTATGACTGATGAAAGCAATGAATACACATAAAATATAATAAAATACAATAATAGCTTCACCGGTATCGAACTGCATTTATTAAATGCTATATGAATGCAAATACAGCAGTTGCTGGCTAGGAAGTGCAGGAAGGTGTTCGTTTTACTTTACTGGAATATAAAAAATACATGAGAACGACAATAGACACTTGTTGTATCCATATGGCCATTTGTCAGTTCTTATTCTTAAAAATACAGTCCCGACGTAGTTCACCGAATGTTATTTAGGCAGCCGGCTATACTAATCCATTCATATTATGACTGATGAAAGCAATGAATACACATAAAGTATAATAAAATACAATAATAGCTTCACCGGTATCGAACTGCATTTATTAAATGCTATATGAATACAAATACAGCAGTTGCTGGCTAGGAAGTGCAGGAAGGTGTTCGTTTTACTTTACTGGAATACAAAAAAATACATGAGGAGGCCAATAGACTCTTGTATCCATGTGGCCATTTGTCAGTACTTATTCTTAAAAATACAGTCCCGACGTAGTTCACCGAATGTTATTTAGGCAGCCGGCTATACTAATCCATTCATATTATGACTGATGAAAGCAATGAATACACATAAAGTATAATAAAATACAATAATAGCTTCACCGGTATCGAACTGCATTTATTAAATGCTATATGAATACAAATACAGCAGTTGCTGGCTAGGAAGTTCAGCAAGGTGTTCGTTTTACTTTACTGGAATACAAAAAAATACATGAGAAGGTCAATAGACTCTTGTATCCATGTGGCCATTTGTTAGTGCTTATTCTTAGTCCCGACGTAGTTTCCGAATGTTATTTAGGCAGCCGGCTAAACTAAGCTATTCATATTATGACCCTTGAGAGCAATGAATACACATAAAATATAATAAAATACAATAAAAGCTTCACCGATATCGAACTGTACTTACTAAACGCTATATATGAATATAAATACAGCAGTTGCTTGCTAGGAAGTACAACAAGTTCGTTTTACTTTACTGGAATATGAAAAATACATGAGAAGGACAATAGACACTTGTTGTATCCATGTGGCTATTTGTCAGTGCTTATTCTGAAAAATACAGTCACAAAGTTATTTACCGAATGTTATTGAGGCAGCGGGCTATACTAATCCATTCATATTATGACTGATGAAAGCAATGAATACACATAAAATATAATAAAATACAATAATAGCTTCACCGGTATCGAACTGCATTTATTAAATGCTATATGAATGCAAATACAGCAGTTGCTGGCTAGGAAGTGCAGGAAGGTGTTCGTTTTACTTTACTGGAATATAAAAAATACATGAGAACGACAATAGACACTTGTTGTATCCATATGGCCATTTGTCAGTTCTTATTCTTAAAAATACAGTCCCGACGTAGTTCACCGAATGTTATTTAGGCAGCCGGCTATACTAATCCATTCATATTATGACTGATGAAAGCAATGAATACACATAAAGTATAATAAAATACAATAATAGCTTCACCGGTATCGAACTGCATTTATTAAATGCTATATGAATACAAATACAGCAGTTGCTGGCTAGGAAGTTCAGCAAGGTGTTCGTTTTACTTTACTGGAATACAAAAAAATACATGAGAAGGTCAATAGACTCTTGTATCCATGTGGCCATTTGTTAGTGCTTATTCTTAGTCCCGACGTAGTTTCCGAATGTTATTTAGGCAGCCGGCTAAACTAAGCTATTCATATTATGACCCTTGAGAGCAATGAATACACATAAAATATAATAAAATACAATAAAAGCTTCACCGATATCGAACTGTACTTACTAAACGCTATATATGAATATAAATACAGCAGTTGCTTGCTAGGAAGTACAACAAGTTCGTTTTACTTTACTGGAATATGAAAAATACATGAGAAGGACAATAGACACTTGTTGTATCCATGTGGCTATTTGTCAGTGCTTATTCTGAAAAATACAGTCACAAAGTTATTTACCGAATGTTATTGAGGCTGCGGGCTATACTAATCCATTCATATTATGACTGATGAAAGCAATGAATACACATAAAATATAATAAAATACAATAATAGCTTCACCGGTATCGAACTGCATTTATTAAATGCTATATGAATGCAAATACAGCAGTTGCTGGCTAGGAAGTGCAGGAAGGTGTTCGTTTTACTTTACTGGAATATAAAAAATACATGAGAACGACAATAGACACTTGTTGTATCCATATGGCCATTTGTCAGTTCTTATTCTTAAAAATACAGTCCCGACGTAGTTCACCGAATGTTATTTAGGCAGCCGGCTATACTAATCCATTCATATTATGACTGATGAAAGCAATGAATACACATAAAGTATAATAAAATACAATAATAGCTTCACCGGTATCGAACTGCATTTATTATATGCTATATTAATACAAATACAGCAGTTGCTGGCTAGGAAGTGCAGGAAGGTGTTCGTTTTACTTTACTGGAATACAAAAAAATACATGAGAAGGCCAATAGACTCTTGTATCCATGTGGCCATTTGTCAGTGCTTATTCTGAAAAATACAGTCACAAAGTTATTTACCGAATGTTATTGAGGCAGCGGGCTATACTAATCCATTCATATTATGACTGATGAAAGCAATGAATACACATAAAATATAATAAAATACAATAATAGCTTCACCGGTATCGAACTGCATTTATTAAATGCTATATGAATGCAAATACAGCAGTTGCTGGCTAGGAAGTGCAGGAAGGTGTTCGTTTTACTTTACTGGAATATAAAAAATACATGAGAACGACAATAGACACTTGTTGTATCCATATGGCCATTTGTCAGTGCTTATTCTTAAAAATACAGTCCCGACGTAGTTCACCGAATGTTATTTAGGCAGCCGGCTATACTAATCCATTCATATTATGACTGATGAAAGCAATGAATACACATAAAGTATAATAAAATACAATAATAGCTTCACCGGTATCGAACTGCATTTATTAAATGCTATATGAATACAAATACAGCAGTTGCTGGCTAGGAAGTGCAGGAAGGTGTTCGTTTTACTTTACTGGAATATAAAAAATACATGAGAACGACAATAGACACTTGTTGTATCCATATGGCCATTTGTCAGTACTTATTCTTAGCCCCGACGTAGTTTACCGAATGTTATTTAGGCAGCCGACTAAACCAAGCTATTCATATTATGACTGATGAGAGCAATGAATACACATAAAATATAATAAAATACAATAATAGCTTCACCGGTATCGAACTGCATTTATTAAATGCTATATGAATGCAAATACAGCAGTTGCTGGCTAGGAAGTTCAGCAAGGTGTTCGTTTTACTTAACTGGAATACAAAAAAATACATGAGAAGGTCAATAGATTCTTGTATCCATGTGGCCATTTGTTAGTGCTTATTCTTAGTCCCGACGTAGTTTCCGAATGTTATTTAGGCAGCCGGCTAAAGTAAGCTATTCATATTATGACCCTTGAGAGCAATGAATACACATAAAATATAATAAAATACAATAAAAGCTTCACCGATATCGAACTGTACTTACTAAACGGCTATATATGAATATAAATACAGCAGTTGCTTGCTAGGAAGTACAACAAGTTCGTTTTACTTTACTGGAATATGAAAAATACATGAGAAGGACAATAGACACTTGTTGTATCCATTTGGCTATTTGTCAGTGCTTATTCTGAAAAATACAGTCACAAAGTTATTTACCGAATGTTATTTAGGCAGCGGGCTATACTAATCCATTCATATTATGACTGATGAAAGCTATGAATACACATAAAATATAATAAAATACAATAATAGCTTCACCGGTATCGAACTGCATTTATTAAATGCTATATGAATGCAAATACAGCAGTTGCTGGCTAGGAAGTGCAGCAAGGTGTTCGTTTTACTTTACTGGAATATAAAAAATACATGAGAACGACAATAGACACTTGTTGTATCCATATGGCCATTTGTCAGTGCTTATTCCTAAAAATACAGTCCCGACGTAGTTCACCGAATGTTATTTAGGCAGCCGGCTATACTAATCCATTCATATTATGACTGATGAAAGCAATGAATACACATAAAGTATAATAAAATACAATAATAGCTTCACCGGTATCGAACTGCATTTATTAAATGCTATATGAATACAAATACAGCAGTTGCTGGCTAGGAAGTGCAAAAAGGTGTTCGTTTTACTTTACTGGAATACAAAAAAATTCATGAGAAGGTCAATAGACTCTTGTATCCATGTGGCCATTTGTCAGTACTTATTCTTAGCCCCGACGTAGTTTACCGAATGTTATTTAGGCAGCCGACTAAACCAAGCTATTCATATTATGACTGATGAGAGCAATGAATACACATAAAATATAATAAAATACAATAATAGCTTCACCGGTATCGAACTGCATTTATTAAATGCTATATGAATGCAAATACAGCAGTTGCTGGCTAGGAAGTGCAGCAAGGTGTTCGTTTTACTTTACTGGAATATAAAAAATACATGAGAACGACAATAGACACTTGTTGTATCCATATGGCCATTTGTCAGTGCTTATTCTTAAAAATACAGTCCCGACGTAGTTCACCGAATGTTATTTAGGCAGCCGGCTATACTAATCCATTCATATTATGACTGATGAAAGCAATGAATACACATAAAGTATAATAAAATACAATAATAGCTTCACCGGTATCGAACTGCATTTATTAAATGCTATATGAATACAAATACAGCAGTTGCTGGCTAGGAAGTGCAGGAAGGTGTTCGTTTTACTTTACTGGAATATAAAAAATACATGAGAACGACAATAGACACTTGTTGTATCCATATGGCCATTTGTCAGTACTTATTCTTAGCCCCGACGTAGTTTACCGAATGTTATTTAGGCAGCCGACTAAACCAAGCTATTCATATTATGACTGATGAGAGCAATGAATACACATAAAATATAATAAAATACAATAATAGCTTCACCGGTATCGAACTGCATTTATTAAATGCTATATGAATGCAAATACAGCAGTTGCTGGCTAGGAAGTTCAGCAAGGTGTTCGTTTTACTTAACTGGAATACAAAAAAATACATGAGAAGGTCAATAGATTCTTGTATCCATGTGGCCATTTGTTAGTGCTTATTCTTAGTCCCGACGTAGTTTCCGAATGTTATTTAGACAGCCGGCTAAAGTAAGCTATTCATATTATGACCCTTGAGAGCAATGAATACACATAAAATATAATAAAATACAATAAAAGCTTCACCGATATCGAACTGTACTTACTAAACGCTATATATGAATATAAATACAGCAGTTGCTTGCTAGGAAGTACAACAAGTTCGTTTTACTTTACTGGAATATGAAAAATACATGAGAAGGACAATAGACACTTGTTGTATCCATTTGGCTATTTGTCAGTGCATATTCTGAAAAATACAGTCACAAAGTTATTTACCGAATGTTATTTAGGCAGCGGGCTATACTAATCCATTCATATTATGACTGATGAAAGCTATGAATACACATAAAATATAATAAAATACAATAATAGCTTCACCGGTATCGAACTGCATTTATTAAATGCTATATGAATGCAAATACAGCAGTTGCTGGCTAGGACGTGCAGCAAGGTGTTCGTTTTACTTTACTGGAATATAAAAAATACATGAGAACGACAATAGACACTTGTTGTATCCATATGGCCATTTGTCAGTGCTTATTCTTAAAAATACAGTCCCGACGTAGTTCACCGAATGTTATTTAGGCAGCCGGCTATACTAATCCATTCATATTATGACTGATGAAAGCAATGAATACACATAAAGTATAATAAAATACAATAATAGCTTCACCGGTATCGAACTGCATTTATTAAATGCTATATGAATACAAATACAGCAGTTGCTGGCTAGGAAGTGCAAAAAGGTGTTCGTTTTACTTTACTGGAATACAAAAAAATTCATGAGAAGGTCAATAGACTCTTGTATCCATGTGGCCATTTGTCAGTACTTATTCTTAGCCCCGACGTAGTTTACCGAATGTTATTTAGGCAGCCGACTAAACCAAGCTATTCATATTATGACTGATGAGAGCAATGAATACACATAAAATATAATAAAATACAATAATAGCTTCACCGGTATCGAACTGCATTTATTAAATGCTATATGAATGCAAATACAGCAGTTGCTGGCTAGGAAGAGCAGGAAGGTGTTCGTTTTACTTTACTGGAATATAAAAAATACATGAGAACGACAATAGACACTTGTTGTATCCATATGGCCATTTGTCAGTTCTTATTCTTAAAAATACAGTCCCGACGTAGTTCACCGAATGTTATTTAGGCAGCCGGCTATACTAATCCATTCATATTATGACTGATGAAAGCAATGAATACACATAAAATATAATAAAATACAATAATAGCTTCACCGGTATCGAACTGCATTTATTAAATGCTATATGAATGGAAATACAGCAGTTGCTGGCTAGGAAGTGCAGCAAGGTGTTCGTTTTACTTTACTGGAATATAAAAAATACATGAGAACGACAATAGACACTTATTGTATCCATATGGCCATTTGTCAGTGCTTATTCTTAAAAATACAGTCCCGACGTAGTTCACCGAATGTTATTTAGGCAGCCGGCTATACTAATCCATTCATATTATGACTGATGAAAGCAATGAATACACATAAAGTATAATAAAATACAATAATAGCTTCACCGGTATCGAACTGCATTTATTAAATGCTATATGAATACAAATACAGCAGTTGCTGGCTAGGAAGTGCAGGAAGGTGTTCGTTTTACTTTACTGGAATATAAAAAATACATGAGAACGACAATAGACACTTGTTGTATCCATATGGCCATTTGTCAGTACTTATTCTTAGCCCCGACGTAGTTTACCGAATGTTATTTAGGCAGCCGACTAAACCAAGCTATTCATATTATGACTGATGAGAGCAATGAATACACATAAAATATAATAAAATACAATAATAGCTTCACCGGTATCGAACTGCATTTATTAAATGCTATATGAATGCAAATACAGCAGTTGCTGGCTAAGAAGTTCAGCAAGGTGTTCGTTTTACTTAACTGGAATACAAAAAAATACATGAGAAGGTCAATAGATTCTTGTATCCATGTGGCCATTTGTTAGTGCTTATTCTTAGTCCCGACGTAGTTTCCGAATGTTATTTAGGCAGCCGGCTAAAGTAAGCTATTCATATTATGACCCTTGAGAGCAATGAATACACATAAAATATAATAAAATACAATAAAAGCTTCACCGATATCGAACTGTACTTACTAAACGCTATATATGAATATAAATACAGCAGTTGCTTGCTAGGAAGTACAACAAGTTCGTTTTACTTTACTGGAATATGAAAAATACATGAGAAGGACAATAGACACTTGTTGTATCCATGTGGCTATTTGTCAGTGCTTATTCTGAAAAATACAGTCACAAAGTTATTTACCGAATGTTATTGAGGCAGCGGGCTATACTAATCCATTCATATTATGACTGATGAAAGCAATGAATACACATAAAGTATAATAAAATACAATAATAGCTTCACCGGTATCGAACTGCATTTATTAAATGCTATATGAATACAAATACAGCAGTTGCTGGCTAGGAAGTGCAGGAAGGTGTTCGTTTTACTTTACTGGAATATAAAAAATACATGAGAACGACAATAGACACTTGTTGTATCCATATGGCCATTTGTCAGTACTTATTCTTAGCCCCGACGTAGTTTACCGAATGTTATTTAGGCAGCCGACTAAACCAAGCTATTCATATTATGACTGATGAGAGCAATGAATACACATAAAATATAATAAAATACAATAATAGCTTCACCGGTATCGAACTGCATTTATTAAATGCTATATGAATGCAAATACAGCAGTTGCTGGCTAGGAAGTGCAGCAAGGTGTTCGTTTTACTTTACTGGAATATAAAAAATACATGAGAACGACAATAGACACTTGTTGTATCCATATGGCCATTTGTCAGTGCTTATTCTTAAAAATACAGTCCCGACGTAGTTCACCGAATGTTATTTAGGCAGCCGGCTATACTAATCCATTCATATTATGACTGATGAAAGCAATGAATACACATAAAGTATAATAAAATACAATAATAGCTTCACCGGTATCGAACTGCATTTATTAAATGCTATATGAATACATATACAGCAGTTGCTGGCTAGGAAGTGCAGGAAGGTGTTCGTTTTACTTTACTGGAATATAAAAAATACATGAGAACGACAATAGACACTTGTTGTATCCATATGGCCATTTGTCAGTACTTATTCTTAGCCCCGACGTAGTTTACCGAATGTTATTTAGGCAGCCGACTAAACCAAGCTATTCATATTATGACTGATGAGAGCAATGAATACACATAAAATATAATAAAATACAATAATAGCTTCACCGGTATCGAACTGCATTTATTAAATGCTATATGAATGCAAATACAGCAGTTGCTGGCTAGGAAGTTCAGCAAGGTGTTCGTTTTACTTAACTGGAATACAAAAAAATACATGAGAAGGTCAATAGATTCTTGTATCCATGTGGCCATTTGTTAGTGCTTATTCTTAGTCCCGACGTAGTTTCCGAATGTTATTTAGGCAGCCGGCTAAAGTAAGCTATTCATATTATGACCCTTGAGAGCAATGAATACACATAAAATATAATAAAATACAATAAAAGCTTCACCGATATCGAACTGTACTTACTAAACGCTATATATGAATATAAATACAGCAGTTGCTTGCTAGGAAGTACAACAAGTTCGTTTTACTTTACTGGAATATGAAAAATACATGAGAAGGACAATAGACACTTGTTGTATCCATTTGGCTATTTGTCAGTGCTTATTCTGAAAAATACAGTCACAAAGTTATTTACCGAATGTTATTTAGGCAGCGGGCTATACTAATCCATTCATATTATGACTGATGAAAGCTATGAATACACATAAAATATAATAAAATACAATAATAGCTTCACCGGTATCGAACTGCATTTATTAAATGCTATATGAATGCAAATACAGCAGTTGCTGGCTAGGAAGTGCAGCAAGGTGTTAGTTTTACTTTACTGGAATATAAAAAATACATGAGAACGACAATAGACACTTGTTGTATCCATATGGCCATTTGTCAGTGCTTATTCTTAAAAATACAGTCCCGACGTAGTTCACCGAATGTTATTTAGGCAGCCGGCTATACTAATCCATTCATATTATGACTGATGAAAGCAATGAATACACATAAAGTATAATAAAATACAATAATAGCTTCACCGGTATCGAACTGCATTTATTAAATGCTATATGAATGCAAATACAGCAGTTGCTGGCTAGGAAGTGCAGCAAGGTGTTCGTTTTACTTTACTGGAATATAAAAAATACATGAGAACGACAATAGACACTTGTTGTATCCATATGGCCATTTGTCAGTGCTTATTCTTAAAAATACAGTCCCGACGTAGTTCACCGAATGTTATTTAGGCAGCCGGCTATACTAATCCATTCATATTATGACTGATGAAGACAATGAATACACATAAAGTATAATAAAATACAATAATAGCTTCACCGGTATCGAACTGCATTTATTAAATGCTATATGAATACAAATACAGCAGTTGCTGGCTAGGAACTGCAGGAAGGTGTTCGTTTTAATTTACTGGAATATAAAAAATACATGAGAACGACAATAGACACTTGTTGTATCCATATGGCCATTTGTCAGTACTTATTCTTAGCCCCGACGTAGTTTACCGAATGTTATTTAGGCAGCCGGCTATACTAATCCATTCATATTATGACTGATGAAAGCAATGAATACACATAAAATATAATAAAATACAATAATAGCTTCACCGGTATCGAACTGCATTTATTAAATGCTATATGAATGCAAATACAGCAGTTGCTGGCTAGGAAGTGCAGGAAGGTGTTCGTTTTACTTTACTGGAATACAAAAAAATACATGAGAAGGTCAATAGACTCTTGTATCCATGTGGCCATTTGTTAGTGCTTATTCTTAGTCCCGACGTAGTTTCCGAATGTTATTTAGGCAGCCGGCTAAACTAAGCTATTCATATTATGACCCTTGAGAGCAATGAATACACATAAAATATAATAAAATATAATAAAAGCTTCACCGATATCGAACTGTACTTACTAAACGCTATATATGAATATAAATACAGCAGTTGCTTGCTAGGAAGTACAACAAGTTGTTCGTTTTACTTTACTGGAATATGAAAAATACATGAGAAGGACAATAGACACTTGTTGTATCCATGTGGCTATTTGTCAGTGCTTATTCTGAAAAATACAGTCACAAAGTTATTTACCGAATGTTATTTAGGCAGCGGGCTGATTAGTATAGCCCGTATGGCCATTTGTCAGTGCTTATTCTTAAAAATACAGTCCCGACGTAGTTCACCGAATGTTATTTAGGCAGCCGGCTATACTAATCCATTCATATTATGACTGATGAAAGCAATGAATACACATAAAATATAATAAAATACAATAATAGCTTCACCGGTATCGAACTGCATTTATTAAATGCTATATGAATGCAAATACAGCAGTTGCTGGCTAGGAAGTGCAGCAAGGTGTTCGTTTTACTTTACTGGAATATAAAAAATACATGAGAACGACAATAGACACCTGTTGTATCCATGTGGCCATTTGCGAGTACTTATTCTTAGCCCCGACGTAGTTTACCGAATGTTATTTAGGCAGCCGACTAAACCAAGCTATTCATATTATGACTGATGAGAGCAATGAATACACATAAAATATAATAAAATACAATAATAGCTTCACCGGTATCGAACTGCATTTATTAAATGCTATATGAATGCAAATACAGCAGTTGCTGGCTAGGAAGTGCAGCAAGGTGTTCGTTTTACTTTACTGGAATATAAAAAGTACATGAGAACGACAATAGACACTTGTTGTATCCATGTGTCCATTTGTCAGTACTTATTCTTAGCCCCGACGTAGTTTACCGAATGTTATTTAGGCAGCCGACTAAACCAAGCTATTCATATTATGACTGATGAGAGCAATGAATACACATAAAATATAATAAAATACAATAATAGCTTTACCGGTATCGAACTGCATTTATTAAATGCTATATGAATGCAAATACAGCAGTTGCTGGCTAGGAAGTGCAGCAAGGTGTTCGTTTTACTTTACTGGAATATAAAAAATACATGAGAACGACAATAGACACTTGTTGTATCCATGTGGCCATTTGTCAGTACTTATTCTTAGCCCCGACGTAGTTTACCGAATGTTATTTAGGCAGCCGACTAAACCAAGCTATTCATATTATGACTGATGAGAGCAATGAATACACATAAAATATAATAAAATACAATAATAGCTTCACCGGTATCGAACTGCATTTATTAAATGCTATATGAATGCAAATACAGCAGTTGCTGGCTAGGAAGTGCAGGAAGGTGTTCGTTTTACTTTACTGGAATACAAAAAAATACATGAGAAGGTCAATAGACTCTTGTATCCATGTGGCCATTTGTCAGTAATTATTCTTAGCCCCGACGTAGTTTACCGAATGTTATTTAGGCAGCCGACTAAACCAAGCTATTCATATTATGACTGATGAGAGCAATGAATACACATAAAATATAATAAAATACAATAATAGCTTCACCGGTATCGAACTGCATTTATTAAATGCTATATGAATGCAAATACAGCAGTTGCTGGCTAGGAAGTGCAGGAAGGTGTTCGTTTTACTTTACTGGAATATAAAAAATACATGAGAACGACAATAGACACTTGTTGTATCCATATGGCCATTTGTCAGTGCTTATTCTTAAAAATACAGTCCCGACGTAGTTCACCGAATGTTATTTAGGCAGCCGGCTATACTAATCCATTCATATTATGACTGATGAAAGCAATGAATACACATAAAGTATAATAAAATACAATAATAGCTTCACCGGTATCGAACTGCATTTATTAAATGCTATATGAATGCAAATACAGCAGTTGCTGGCTAGGAAGTGCAGCAAGGTGTTCGTTTTACTTTCCTGGAATATAAAAAATACATGAGAACGACAATAGACACTTGTTATATCCATATGGCCATTTGTCAGTGCTTATTCTTAAAAATACAGTCCCGACGTAGTTCACCGAATGTTATTTAGGCAGCCGGCTATACTAATCCATTCATATTATGACTGATGAAAGCAATGAATACACATAAAGTATAATAAAATACAATAATAGCTTCACCGGTATCGAACTGCATTTATTAAATGCTATATGAATACAAATACAGCAGTTGCTGGCTAGGAAGTGCAAAAAGGTGTTCGTTTTACTTTACTGGAATACAAAAAAATACATGAGAAGGTCAACAGACTCTTGTATCCATGTGGCCAATTGTCAGTACTTATTCTTAGCCCCGACGTAGTTTACCGAATGTTATTTAGGCAGCCGACTAAACCAAGCTATTCATATTATGACTGATGAGAGCAATGAATACACATAAAATATAATAAAATACAATAATAGCTTCACCGGTATCGAACTGCATTTATTAAATGCTATATGAATGCAAATACAGCAGTTGCTGGCTAGGATGTGCAGCAAGGTGTTCGTTTTACTTTACTGGAATATAAAAAATACATGAGAACGACAATAGACACTTGTTGTATCCATATGGCCATTTGTCAGTACTTATTCTTAACCCCGACGTAGTTTACCGAATGTTATTTAGGCAGCCGGCTATACTAATCCATTCATATTATGACTGATGAAAGCAATGAATACACATAAAATATAATAAAATACAATAATAGCTTCACCGGTAACGAACTGCATTTATTAAATGCTATATGAATGCAAATACAGCAGTTGCTGGCTAGGAAGTGCAGGAAGGTGTTCGTTTTACTTTACTGGAATACAAAAAAATACATGAGAAGGTCAATAGACTCTTGTATCCATGTGGCCATTTGTTAGTGCTTATTCTTAGTCCCGACGTAGTTTCCGAATGTTATTTAGGCAGCCGACTAAACCAAGCTATTCATATTATGACTGATGAGAGAAATGAATACACATAAAATATAATAAAATACAATAATAGCTTCACCGGTATCGAACTGCATTTATTAAATGCTATATGAATGCAAATACAGCAGTTGCTGGCTAGGAAGTGCAGGAAGGTGTTCGTTTTACTTTACTGGAATATAAAAAATACATGAGAACGACAATAGACACTTGTTGTATCCATATGGCCATTTGTCAGTGCTTATTCTTAAAAATACAGTCCCGACGTAGTTCACCGAATGTTATTTAGGCAGCCGGCTATACTAATCCATTCATATTATGACTGATGAAAGCAATGAATACACATAAAGTATAATAAAATACAATAATAGCTTCACCGGTATCGAACTGCATTTATTAAATGCTATATGAATGCAAATACAGCAGTTGCTGGCTAGGAAGTGCAGCAAGGTGTTCGTTTTACTTTACTGGAATATAAAAAAATACATGAGAACGACAATAGACAGTTGTTGTATCCATATGGCCATTTGTCAGTACTTATTCTTAGCCCCGACGTAGTTTACCGAATGTTATTTAGGCAGCCGGCTATACTAATCCATTCATATTATGACTGATGGAAGCAATGAATACACATAAAATATAATAAAATACAATAATAGCTTCACCGGTATCGAACTGCATTTATTAAATGCTTTATGAATGCAAATACAGCAGTTGCTGGCTAGGAAGTGCAGGAAGGTGTTCGTTTTACTTTACTGGAATATAAAAAATACATGAGAACGACAATAGACACTTGTTGTATCCATATGGCCATTTGTCAGTGCTTATTCTTAAAAATACATTCCCGACGTAGTTCACCGAATGTTATTTAGGCAGCCGGCTATACTAATCCATTCATATTATGACTGATGAAAGCAATGAATACACATAAAATATATTAAAATACAATAATAGCTTCACCGGTATCGAACTGCATTTATTAAATGCTATATGAATGCAAATACAGCAGTTGCTGGCTAGGAAGTGCAGGAAGGTGTTCGTTTTACTTTACTGGAATATAAAAAATACATGAGAACGACAATAGACACTTATTGTATCCATATGGCCATTTGTCAGTGCTTATTCTTAAAAATACAGTCCCGACGTAGTTCACCGAATGTTATTTAGGCAGCCGACTAAACCAAGCTATTCATATTATGACTGATGAGAGCAATGAATACACATAAAATATAATAAAATACAATAATAGCTTCACCGGTATCGAACTGCATTTATTAAATGCTATATGAATGCAAATACAGCAGTTGCTGGCTAGGAAGTGCAGGAAGGTGTTCGTTTTACTTTACTGGAATATAAAAAATACATGAGAACGACAATAGACACTTGTTGTATCCATATGGCCATTTGTCAGTGCTTATTCTTAAAAATACAGTCCCGACGTAGTTCACCGAATGTTATTTAGGCAGCCGGCTATACTAATCCATTCATATTATGACTGATGAAAGCAATGAATACACATAAAATATATTAAAATACAATAATAGCTTCACCGGTATCGAACTGCATTTATTAAATGCTATATGAATGCAAATACAGCAGTTGCTGGCTAGGAAGTGCAGGAAGGTGTTCGTTTTACTTTACTGGAATACAAAAAAATACATGAGAAGGTCAAGAGACTCTTGTATCCATGTGGCCATTTGTTAGTGCTTATTCTTAGTCCCGACGTAGTTTCCGAATGTTATTTAGGCAGCCGGCTAAACTAAGCTATTCATATTATGACCCTTGAGAGCAATGAATACACATAAAATATAATAAAAAACAATAAAAGCTTCACCGATATCAAACTGTACTTACTAAACGCTATATATGAATATAAATACAGCAGTTGCTTGCTAGGAAGTACAACAAGTTGTTCGTTTTACTTTACTGGAATATGAAAAATACATGAGAAGGACAATAGACACTTGTTGTATCCATGTGGCTATTTGTCAGTGCTTATTCTGAAAAATACAGTCACAAAGTTATTTACCGAATGTTATTTAGGCAGCGGGCTATACTAATCCATTCATATTATGACTGATGAAAGCAATGAATACACATAAAATATAATAAAATACAATAAAAGCTTCACCGGTATCGAACTGCATTTATTAAATGCTATATGAATGCAAATACAGCAGTTGCTGGCTAGGAAGTGCAGGAAGGTGTTCGGTTTACTTTACTGGAATATAAAAAATACATGAGAACGACAATAGACACTTGTTGTATCCATATGGCCATTTGTCAGTGCTTATTCTTAAAAATACAGTCCCGACGTAGTTCACCAAATGTTATTCAGGCAGCCGGCTATACTAATCCATTCATATTATGACTGATGAAAGCAATGAATACACATAAAGTATAATAAAATACAATAATAGCTTCACCGGTATCGAACTGGATTTATTAAATGCTATATGAATACAAATACAGCAGTTGCTGGCTAGGAAGTGCAGGAAGGTGTTCGTTTTACTTTACTGGAATATAAAAAATACATGAGAACGACAATAGACTCTTGTATCCATGTGGCCATTTGTCAGTAGTTATTCTTAGCCCCGACGTAGTTTACCGAATGTTATTTAGGCAGCCGACTAAACCAAGCTATTCATATTATGACTGATGAGAGCAATGAATACACATAAAATATAATAAAATACAATAATAGCTTCACCGGTATCGAACTGCATTTATTAAATGCTATATGAATGCAAATACAGCAGTTGCTGGCTAGGAAGTGCAGGAAGGTGTTCGTTTTACTTTACTGGAATACAAAAAAATACATGAGAAGGTCAATAGACTCTTGTATCCATGTGGCCATTTGCCAGTAATTATTCTTAGCCCCGACGTAGTTTACCGAATGTTATTTAGGCAGCCGACTAAACCAAGCTATTCATATTATGACTGATGAGAGCAATGAATACACATAAAATATAATAAAATACAATAATAGCTTCACCGGTATCGAACTGCATTTACTAAATGCTATATGAATGCAAATACAGCAGTTGCTGGCTAGGAAGTGCAGGAAGGTGTTCGTTTTACTTTACTGGAATATAAAAAATACATGAGAACGACAATAGACAATTGTTGTATCCATATGGCCATTTGTCAGTGCTTATTCTTAAAAATACAGTCCCGACGTAGTTCACCGAATGTTATTTAGGCAGCCGGCTATACTAATCCATTCATATTCTGACTGATGAAAGCAATGAATACACATAAAGTATAATAAAATACAATAATAGCTTCACCGGTATCGAACTGCATTTATTAAATGCTATATGAATACAAATACAGCAGTTGCTGCCTAGGAAGTGCAGGAAGGTGTTCGTTTTACTTTACTGGAATACAAAAAAATACATGAGAAGGCCAATAGACTCTTGTATCCATGTGGCCATTTGTCAGTACTTATTCTTAGCCCCGACGTAGTTTAGCGAATGTTATTTAGGCAGCCGACTAAACCAAGCTATTCATATTATTACTGATGAGAGAAATGAATACACATAAAATATAATAAAATACAATAATAGCTTCACCGGTATCGAACTGCATTTATTAAATGCTATATGAATGCAAATACAGCAGTTGCTGGCTAGGAAGTGCAGCAAGGTGTTCGTTTTACTTTACTGGAATATAAAAAATACAAGAGAACGACAATAGACACTTGTTGTATCCATATGGCCATTTGTCAGTGCTTATTCTTAAAAATACAGTCCCGACGTAGTTCACCGAATGTTATTTAGGCAGCCGGCTATACTAATCCATTCATATTATGACTGATGAAAGCAATGAATACACATAAAATATAATAAAATACAATAATAGCTTCACCGGTATCGAACTGCATTTATTAAATGCTATATGAATGCAAATACAGCAGTTGCTGGCTAGGAAGTGCAGCAAGGTGTTCGTTTTACTTTACTGGAATATAAAAAATACATGAGAACGACAATAGACACCTGTTGTATCCATGTGGCCATTTGCGAGTACTTATTCTTAGCCCCGACGTAGTTTACCGAATGTTATTTAGGCAGCCGACTAAACCAAGCTATTCATATTATGACTGATGAGAGCAATGAATACACATAAAATATAATAAAATACAATAATAGCTTCACCGGTATCGAACTGCATTTATTAAATGCTATATGAATGCAAATACAGCAGTTGCTGGCTAGGAAGTGCAGGAAGGTGTTCGTTTTACTTTACTGGAATATAAAAAATACATGAGAACGACAATAGACTCTTGTATCCATGTGGCCATTTGTCAGTAGTTATTCTTAGCCCCGACGTAGTTTACCGAATGTTATTTAGGCAGCCGACTAAACCAAGCTATTCATATTATGACTGATGAGAGCAATGAATACACATAAAATATAATAAAATACAATAATAGCTTCACCGGTATCGAACTGCATTTATTAAATGCTATATGAATGCAAATACAGCAGTTGCTGGCTAGGAAGTGCAGGAAGGTGTTCGTTTTACTTTACTGGAATATAAAAAATACATGAGAACGACAATAGACTCTTGTATCCATGTGGCCATTTGCGAGTACTTATTCTTAGCCCCGACGTAGTTTACCGAATGTTATTTAGGCAGCCGACTAAACCAAGCTATTCATATTATGACTGATGAGAGCAATGAATACACATAAAATATAATAAAATACAATAATAGCTTCACCGGTATCGAACTGCATTTATTAAATGCTATATGAATGCAAATACAGCAGTTGCTGGCTAGGAAGTGCAGCAAGGTGTTCGTTTTACTTTACTGGAATATAAAAAATACATGAGAACTACAATAGACACTTGTTGTATCCATATGGCCATTTGTCAGTGCTTATTATTAAAAATACAGTCCCGACGTAGTTCACCGAATGTTATTTAGGCAGCCGGCTATACTAATCCATTCATATTATGACTGATGAAAGCAATGAATACACATAAAATATAATAAAATACAATAATAGCTTCACCGGTATCGAACTGCATTTATTAAATGCTATATGAATGCAAATACAGCAGTTGCTGGCTAGGAAGTGCAGGAAGGTGTTCGTTTTACTTTACTGGAATACAAAAAAATACATGAGAAGGTCAATAGACTCTTGTATCCATGTGGCCATTTGTTAGTGCTTATTCTTAGTCCCGACGTAGTTTCCGAATGTTATTTAGGCAGCCGGCTAAACAAAGCTATTCATATTATGACCCTTGAGAGCAATGAATACACATAAAATATAATAAAATACAATAAAAGCTTCACCGATATCGAACTGTACTTACTAAACGCTATATATGAATATAAATACAGCAGTTGCTTGCTAGGAAGTACAACAAGTTATTCGTTTTACTTTACTGGAATATGAAAAATACATGAGAAGGACAATAGACACTTGTTGTATCCATGTGGCTATTTGTCAGTGCTTATTCTGAAAAATACAGTCACAAAGTTATTTACCGAATGTTATTTAGCCAGCCGGCTATACTAATCCATTCATTTTATGTCTGATGAGAGCAAAGGATATAGATAAAATAAAATAAAATAATAGCTTCACCGGAGTTGAGCTGCACTTATAAAACACATATGAATGCAAATACAGCAGTTGTTTGCTAGTAAGTACAGCAAGGTGTCAGCTTTACTGCACTGGAATACAAAAACTGCATCTGAAGGACATTAGAAGCTTGATGTGACCATGCAGTAATGTGGCAGGGCTTATACTCAAAAATACAGTCCCGACGAAGTTTCACGAATGTTATTTAGGCAGCCGGCTAACTAAACCATTCATATTATGACTGATTAGAGCAATGAATACAGATAAAATAATAAAATACAATAAAAGCTTCACCGATGTCGAACTGCACTTACTAAACGCTATACCTGGTGACCATGAAACTACTACCCACGGCGGCATTTCGAAACGGCTTTAGATAGAAATGTGCAATTTGGTATGTCGATAGCGTTGAAAATTGTAAACAATTGTAACAAAAACAATTGAATGTCGCTTCCGGTTTCACCTGAAATGACCTTGACTTATTTTAAATAGGACACTCTATATATTTTCTCTTTTTATGACTCTCTGAACAATTCGAAATTACTTTTGTCTAACATACCCCATGTCTAAAATTATTAACTTTTGAAATAGAGCTGCTTAAAAATATGCCGTAATTCCTATTTGTTTGTATTTTACGGAAAAACGGAGTAGGCCAGGACAAAGGTTGCTATGGTTTTTAAAAAAATTAAATTTTGACAACTATTTCCAACCCTATCGACATAGGTACCGAATTGCATATTTCTACCTCAAGATGTTTCGAAATGCAGCCGCGGGTAGTAGTTTCATTGTCACCCGGTATATGAATATAAATACAGCAGTTGCTTGCTAGGAAGTGCAGCAAGGTGTTCGTTTTACGTTTCGGAAATATGAATAATACATGAGAAGAACAATAGACACTTCTTGTATCCATGTGGCTATTTGTTAGTGCTTATTCTTAAAAATACAGTCCTGACGTAGCTTACCGAATGTTATTTAGGCAGCCGGCTCTACTACCATTCATATTATGACTGATGGATGCAAATACAGTAGTTGTGTGCTAGAAAGTACAGCAAGGTATTCGTTTTACTTTACTGGAATACGAAAACTGCTTCAGAAAAACATTAGAAGCTTGTTGGTACCATGCAGCCGTTTGTCAATGATTTAAATTTCCAGCGATATTTGTAAATGCCCTATTAAAATACAAGTGTGCTAGTTCGTCTGCTAACAGCACTTTTGAGGTTCTTTCGCAAATTTGCTGACAACGTAGAGGAATACTACCTATTCTACGATGCTGCGAAGCTGCTATATTACATTCTTAATATATCCAGTAATTGATGTCAATAGTAATAATTTTTTTACTACGTTACAAACGCGATTGGGTAACTCGACGTTAGTAAAGAACCAAATATGACAATTTGAAGCTCTGAGAGCTGATCTAAATTTCCAGCGATATATGTTAATACTTTGTTATAGTTTAAATGTACTATATCGGCCACTAACAGCACTTTTGAGGCTCTTCTGCAAACTTGTTGACAACGTAGAGGAATGCCAACTACTCTACGATGCTGCCAAGATGTTTCATAACATTTTTAATACGTCCAGTGATTGATGTCAACTGTAATAATTTTTTACTAAGTCAGAAATGCGATTGGGCAACCTAGAAGTTAGTAAAGAACAAAACATGACAATTTGAAGCTGTGTGAGCTGGTTTAAATGTACATCGATATTTGTTAATGCCCTATTATAATTTAAATGTACTATATCGGCTGCTAACAGCACTTTTGAGGCTCTTTTGTAAACTTGCTGACAACATAGAGGGATACTAACTACTCTACGATGCTGCCAAGCTGCTTTATTACATTTTGAATATATCCAGTAATTGATGTCAACTGTAATAATTTTTTACTACGTTATAAACGCGATTGGGTAACTTATAGGTTAGTAAAGAACCAAATATGACAATTTGAAGCTCTGAGAGCGGATTTAGATTTTCAGCGATATTTCCTAATGCCCTATTATAGTATAAATGTACTATATCCGCTGCTAACAGCACTTTTGAGGCTCTTTTGCAAGCTTCCTGACAACGTAGAGACATACTATCTACTTTACGATTCTGGCAAGCTGTAGTAGTAGATTAGTAAAGAACCAAATATGACAATTTGAAGCTCTGCGAGCTGATTTATATTTCCAGCGATATATGTTAATGGTCTATTATAGTTTAAATGTACTAGATTGGCTGCTAACAGCATTTTTGAGGCTCTTTTGCAAACTTCCTGACAACGTAGAAAAATACTAGCTACTCTACAATGCTGCCAAGCTGCTTTATTACATTTTTAATATATCCAGTAATTGATGTCAACTGTAATAATTTTTTACTACGTTATAAACGCGATTGGGTAACTTAGAGGTTGTAAAGAACCAAATATGACAATTTGAAGCTCTGCGAGCCGATTTAAATTTCCAGCAATATATGTTAATCCAGTATTATAGTTCAAATGTACTAGATCGGCGGGTAGCAGCACTTAAGAGGCTCTTTTGTCAGCTGACAACTCAGTGAAATACAAACTACTGTACGATGCTACCAAGCTGCTTTATTAAATTTTTAATATATCCAGTAACTGATGCCAACTGTAATAATTTTTTTACTACGTTACAAAGCGATTGGGCAACCTAGAGGTTAATAAAGAACAAAATATGAGAATTTGAAGCGGATTTAAAGTTCCAGCGCAATATGTTAATGTCCTATTATACTTTCAAAGTACTAGATTGGCCGCCAACAGCACTTTTGAGGCTCTTTTGCAAGCTTCCTGACAACGTAGAAAAATTCTAACTGCTCTACAATGCTGCCAATCTGCTTTATTACATTTTCAATATATCCAGCAGTTGAGGTCAACTGTAATAATTTTTTACTACGTTATAAACGCGATTGGGTAACTTAGAGGATAGTAAAGAACGAAATACGACAAATTCAAGCTCTGCGAGCTGATTTAAATTTCCAGCGATCTATGTTAGTGCCCTATAATAGTTTAGATGTACTAGATCTACTTCTAACAGCAATTTTGAGAGTTTTTTGCAAACTTGTTGACAACGTAGATGAATACCAACTACTTTACGATGTTGCCAAGCAGCTTTATTACATTTTTAATTGATCCAGTAATTGATGTCAACTGTAATAATTTTTTTATTACCTTATAAACGCGATTGGGTAACTTAGAGGATAGTAAACAACCAAGTATGACAATTTGAAGCTTTGCGAACTGATTTAAATTTCCAGCAATATATGTTAATGGTATATTATAGTTTGAATGTACTAGATCGACTGCTAACAGCGCTTTTGGGGCGCTTTTCCAAACTTGCTGACAATGTAGAGGAATACTAACTACTCTACGATGCTGCCAAGCTGCTTTATTACATTTTTAATATATCCAGTAATTGATGTCAACTGTAATATTTTTTTTACTACGTTATAAACGCGATTGGGTAACTTATAAGTTAGTAAAGAACCAAATATGACAATTTGAAGCTCGGAGAGGGAATTTAAATTTCCAGCGATATTGTCTAATTCCCTATTATAGTTTAAATGTACTAGATCAGACGCTAACAGCACCTTTGAGGCTCTTTTGCAAGCTTCCTGACAACGTAGAGAAATACTATCTACTTTCCGATTCTGACAAGCTGTAGTAGTAGATTAGTAAAGAACCAAATATGACAATTTGAAGCTCTGCGAGCTGATTTAAATTTCCTGTGATATACGGTAATGGTCTATTATAATTTAAATGTATTAGATCGGGTGCTAACAACACTTTTAAGGCTCTTTTGCAAACTTCCTGACATCGTAGAAAAATACTAACTACTCTACGGTGCTGCCAAGCTGCTTTATTACATTTTTAATATATCCAGTAATTGATGTCAACTGAAATAATTTTTTACTACGTTATAAACGCGATTGGGTAACTTGGAGGTTAACAAAGAACCAAATATGACAATTTGAAGCTCTAAGCGGAGATTTAAATTTTCAGCGATATTTCCTAATGCCCTATTATAGTTTAAATGTACTATATCGGCTGCTAACAGCACTTTTGAGGCTCTTTTGCAAGCTTGCTGACAACGTAGAAAAATACTATCTACTTTACTATTCTGGCAAGCTGTAGTAGTAGATTAGTAAAGAACCAAATATGACAATTTGAAGCTCTGCGAGCTGATTTAAATTTCCAGCGATATATGTTAATGGTCTATTGTAGTTTAAATGTACTAGATCGGCTGCTAACAGTACTTTTGAGGCTCTTCTGCACACTTTCTGACAACGTAGAAAAATACTAACTACTCTACGATGCTGCCAAGCTGCTTTATTACATTTTTAATATATCCAGTAATTGATGTCAACTGAAATAATTTTTTACTACTTTATAAACACGATTGGGTAACTTAGAGGTTAGTAAAGAACCAAATATGACAATTTGAAGCTCTGCGAGCTGATTTAAATTTCCAGCGATATATGTTAATGGTCTATAATAGTTTAAATGTACTAGATCGGCTGCTAACAGCACTTTTGATGCTCTTTTGCAAACTTGCTGAAAACGTAGCCGAATACTATTTACTTTACGATTCTGGCGAGCTGCTTTACTACATTCTTAATATTCTGTAATTGATGTCAACTCTAATGATTTTTTTACTATCTTACAAACGCAATTGGGTAATCTAGAGGTTAGTAAAGAACCAAATTTGACAATTTAAAGCTCTGAGAGCGGATTTAAATTTCCAACGATATATGTTAATGGTCTATTATAGTTTGAATGTACTATATCGGCTGCTAACAGCTCTTTTGAGGCTTTTTTACAAGCTTGCTGACAACGTAGAGAAATACTATCTACTTTACGATTCTGGAAAACTGTAGTAGTAGATTAGTAAAGAACCAAATATGACAATTTGAAGCTCTGCGAGCTGATTTAAATTTCCGGCGATATATGTTAATGGTCTATTATAGTTTAAATGTACTAGATCGGCTGCTAACAGCACTTTCGACGCTCTTTTGCAAGCTTCCTGACAACGTAGAGAAATACTATCTACTTTACGATACTGGCAAGCTGTAGTAGTAGATTAGTAAAGAACCAAATATGACAATTTGAAGCTCTGTGAGCTGATTTAAATTTCCACCGATATTTGCTAATGCCTTATATTTTTAATTTAAATGTACTATATCGTCTGCTAACAGCATTTTTGAGGTTCTTTTGCAAACTTACTGACATAGTAGAGGAATACTATCCACTCTACGATGCTGCCAAGCTGCTTTATTACATTATTAATATATCCAGTAATTGATGTCAACTGTAATAACTTTTTTATTACGTTACAAACGCGATTGGGTAACTTAGAGATTAGTAAAGAACCAAATATGGCAATTTGAAGCTTTGCGAGCTGATTTAAATTTCCAGGGATATAAGTTAATGCCCTATTATAGTTTAAATGTACCATATCCGCTGATAACAGCAAAGAACCAAATATGACAATTTGAAGCTCTGCGAGCTGATTTAAATTTCCAGCGATATATGTTAATGGTCTATTATAGTTTAAATGTACTAGATCGGCTGCTAACAGTACTGTTGAGGCTCTTTTGCAAACTTCCTGACAACGTAGAGAAATAGTAACTACTCTACGATGCTGCCAAGCTGCTTTATTACATTTTTAATATATCCAGTAATTGATGTCAACTGTAATAATTTTTTACTACGTTATAAACGCGATTGGGTAACTTAGAGGATAGTAAAGAACCAAATACATATGACAATTTAAAGCTCTGCGAGCTGATTTAAATTTCCGGCGATATATGTTAATGGTCTATTATAGTTTAAATGTACTAGATCGGCTGCTAACAGCACTTTCGACGCTCTTTTGCAAGCTTCCTGACAACGTAGATAAATACTATCTACTTTACGATACTGGCAAGCTGTAGTAGTAGATTAGTAAAGAACCAAATATGACAATTTGAAGCTCTGTGAGCTGATTTAAATTTCCACCGATATTTGCTAATGCCTTATTTTTTTAATTTAAATGTACTATATCGTCTGCTAACAGCATTTTTGAGGTTCTTTTGCAAACTTACTGACATAGTAGAGGAATACTATCCACTCTACGATGCTGCCAAGCTGCTTTATTACATTATTAATATATCCAGTAATTGATGTCAACTGTAATAACTTTTTTATTACGTTACAAACGCGATTGGGTAACTTAGAGATTAGTAAAGAACCAAATATGGCAATTTGAAGCTTTGCGAGCTGATTTAAATTTCCAGGGATATAAGTCAATGCCCTATTATAGTTTAAATGTACCATATCCGCTGATAACAGCAAAGAACCAAATATGACAATTTGAAGCTCTGCGAGCTGATTTAAATTTCCAGCGATATATGTTAATGGTCTATTATAGTTTAAATGTACTAGATCGGCTGCTAACAGTACTGTTGAGGCTCTTTTGCAAACTTCCTGACAACGTAGAGAAATAGTAACTACTCTACGATGCTGCCAAGCTGCTTTATTACATTTTTAATATATCCAGTAATTGATGTCAACTGTAATAATTTTTTACTACGTTATAAACGCGATTGGGTAACTTAGAGGATAGTAAAGAACCAAATACATATGACAATTTGAAGCTCTGCGAGCTGTTGTAAATTTCCAGCGATATATGTTAATGGTCTATTTTAGTTTAAATGTACTATATCGGCTGCTAACAGCTCTTTTGAGCTTCTTTTGCAAGCTTCCTGACAACATAGAGGAATACTAACTACTCTACGATGCTGCTAAGCTGCTTTATTACATTTTCAATATATCCAGTAATTGGTGTCAATTGTTATAATTTTTTACTAGGTTATGAACGCGATTGGGTAACTTATAGGTTAGTAAAGAACCAAATATGACAATCGGAAGCTCTGAGAGTGGATTTTAATTTCCAGCGATATGTCCTAATGCCCTATTATATCGGCAGCGATATTTCCTAATGCCCTATTATAGTTTAAATATACTATATCGGCTGCTAACAGCAATTTTAAGGTTCTTTTGCAAGCTTCCTGACAACGTAGAAAAATACTAACTACTCTACGATGCTGCCAAGCTGCTTTATTACGTTTTTAATATATCCAGTAATTGATGTCAACTGAAATAATTTTTTACTACGTTATAAACCCGATTGGATAACTTATAGGTTATTGAGGAACCAAGTATGACAATTTAAAGCGATATATGTTAATGGTCTATTATAGTTTAAATGTACTATATCGGCTGCTAACAGCACTTTTGAGGCTCTTCTGCAAGTTTCCTGACAAAGTAGAGAAATACTATCTACTTTACGATTCTGGCAAGCTGTAAAGAACCAGATATGACAATTTGAAGCTCTGCGAGCTGATGTAAATTTCTAGCGATATATGTTAATGGTCTATTATAGTTTAAATGTACTAGATCAGCTGCTAATAGCACTTTGGAGGATCTTTTGCAAACTTCCTGAGAACATAGAGAAATACAATCTATGTTACGGTATCAAACGGTTCTTACGACACCTGCCGATGGGCAGGCACCGATCGCTAGACGAATCGGGGAAATGTGGTATGCTCACCCTGGAAGATCGATAAAACAGGCTAAAGGCCCCAGCTGAAATGCGATCAGGGAGATGGGCGGGGTTAACACTAATACGCCACAGGGCGAGCGTCACTTAATACGTGTTGATGGTTATCAAAGAATGGGCGCCACCAGCTCTGACTCGGGATCTCCACGTTCTGCCGGAACTGGACGGCGGAACGGGGCGGGGTTACAATCAAGTACTACTTCGGGTTATAAACGCGATTGGGCAACTTAGAGGTTAGTAAAGAACCAAATCTGGCAATTTTAAGCTCTGCAAGCTGATTTAAATTTCCAGAGATAAATATTAATGGTCTATTTGTAGCAGTACATATCGTAGCTTCTACAGGAATATCGTTCAATATTAATTAATCCTAATAGATAGGCAACTTTAAGCGCAAGACCAGTAGGAGGGGTTGCCTACCCTTTTTGAAATTTAATTTAGAAGGCCCATGGTTACGTTAATAAAAGAACAATAAATATCAAAAATTATTACTTCCTGTTTAATTGAGAAAGCAAAAGGGCGCTTCTCTATGCAGAAGCGAAGCAAATTGAAAATCCTAGCTTAGAAAGGATACAAGCAGACAATAGTAAGCCTTTATTTAACTCATACAGCATAGTATTAAAACATAATAATTTTTCAGGCAGATAGGATAAATTCCACAAACATTTTCTTTCTGAAAAGGGCAGTTATTATATAACTGGTAGGTAGACGGCAAACTAATACATACAAATCGTAATAGAGGGTTTTCCTTAATTCAGCTCTTAGTGTCACCTCTTTGACCACCAGCTCTTAGGGCTTCCTCTTTGACTACCAGCTCGTCGGTCTTTTTCATTTGACGCCAGTTCTGGTCAGTTGTATATTCGCCATGGAGAAGTGTGTCGATAAGTTACGAGCGATAAGGAAAAGAGAGGACGCAATTAGAAATCTATAACCAGTTAGGAGATCACTCACCAGCAAGGGCAACTTCTTTGGTTCGATGAGGAGTTCTTCATAGTTAATGTTGGCAGATGGAGAGGTCCAGGTTCAAGGGTTCTCTGCATTAACCGTATGTTAGTCCTGAAAGGGTTTAATATCGTTAGTTAGACTTAAACCCGCGTCATAGCTTAAATATAATTAAATTAGGGCGTAAGCCTCAAGAATATTCAATAACAGATTAGTTTCAAGTAAAAACAATAGTTACTTACCAGGTGATGTGGCCTGAAGTGAGATTAAATCGTTCTGTGGCTGTCAAGTTGGTTTTTGGGTCACTTGTCAAATAATAAGTTTTTTTTTTCATAAAGGACCTTTCTTATACTACATGGAATGATACCAATTAAACTAAATACCGATCATTAATCGTAATTAAGACCTAGGAAAGAGAAATACGAGGGTATAGAGAGCTCTTTATATTTTCAACTTACGAACCGGAGGTTATTAATTAAATAGGTATAAGAAATCTCCTAGATACTGATAGATTCATTAATCCTAACGTTTTATTAGAACAAATTCTAACTTGTCAGAGAAGAATAAAACTTGCTAAATAATTACATAATGTGTATTAAAATTAGAAAGGTATAAGCCTCTAATGCATAACAATTGATTTGTGGACTGTTAGAAAGAATACGTAACCTTTGTAAACTTATTGAATTTAAAACTTTTTAAATAAAGTTATGGCGCCCATTTCTTCTGATTAATGAAATTTATCTTTATATGAAAGTGAAACGAACTAAAAATCCCACAATTGTTAAACCCTGATAAGAAACCGTATCTTGAGCTAGTCGGTGAAGTGTAAGCCTTCAAAGGTAAGTAAGGATGAGGGGTACACGAAGTGGCGACGCAACGTGGAGGCTCGAGTAAAAGGGACCATTTCAATTAAAAGAAAATTTAACGCTTCACTATCATAAAAGGTATAGTTCCGGAATTTAACAATTACTAATAGGTTGCATTGTATTCGATCATACAGTTCATTAATTGCATAGTAATTAAATCAATATGATAAAAGTAAATTATTTAGCCTCAGATGAATTAGATTGGGAGTTGGTTACTAGAAATATCAATACTGAAAATAGGAATGTGGAGGAAAAAAGGAAATTATTAAGAACACAATTGAATATAGAGAAGTGTGATGTATCTAAAAGTTCCACATATTTACCAGTTGCTTTGGAGGTTTCTCAAGAAATAGATTTTTGCAGTAACAGAATAAAATATCTTAGAACATTAGCGCAGAACTTTGAAGATAAACCGTTATCAGCTACTTATGATAGATTAACTACCAAACTACAACATTTATATCGTAGGTTAGAATATATCGCGACTTCAGTAGATGATCAAGTTAAAACTAAATGGACTCACCTCAAAGATCAATGGTTAGAATTATCAGTAACAATTTCAGAAGTAGCTGAGGATGATGCTATGCGATTCAATGATTTGGTAGCAGTGTTGGATCATTCAGGACAACCTAATCAAAGTGATGTTAAAATAGAACTGCCAGTAGGAAGTACAGATCCGTTACCTAACATTAGTTATGAGTTACCAACAGAAACAATTAATCAAACATCTCATAGTTCACCTAACATTAATAGTCGAAAGGTAGAATTTGATATATCGGAACCAATGAATCAATACACAGAGAGAATGAAAAATTTAAATATATCACAAGCTCCGTCATACAATTATCAAACAGGTTTTGTAATGAATTCAGTTAGTGTATCCAAGTGGAATATTAAGTTCTCAGGTAATACAGCTAGTCAAGGTGTTAACTCATTCTTAGAACGAGTAGAAGAACTAAGAGTGGCCAGAAATTTGTCATATGAACAGTTATTCTTAGAAGCAATAGATTTGTTTGAGGATCAAGCACTAATTTGGTTCAGGTCAATTAGAAGTAAGATAGGGAGTTGGAAAGAAATAGTAGAATTACTAAAAAGACATTATTTACCTAGTGATTACGATGAAGCATTATGGGATGAAATGCGATCTCGAGTACAAGGTGTAGATGAACGTCCTCACATCTTCATAGCGGTTATGATAAATTTGTTCAATAGATTAAACTCAGTTCCCAGTGAAGATATTCAGTTAAAATATATTAGGAAAAACTTGCAACCTTATTATAGTAGTCACCTTACGTTAACCCAAGTCATTAGCATAAATTCACTTATTGATTACTGTCGAGATTTAGAAGAGACGAAAGAAAGAAATAAAAAATTTAGACCAAATTTTTCCTTAGTTAAAACACCTTTAGAACCTGACTTAGCATATAAAGTACAAGCTCAAGTAAAACGTCAAATTCATTCCTCTACTATTGGTAACAAGTTGTCAAATAAGTTAACCAATGCTGATAAGAGAGAAGTATCATCTAGAAAGTTTATAAGAAATTTTACGAATGTAACTTGTTGGAATTGTAATGAAAAAGGTCACACCTATCATAAATGCAATAAAGAACGTACCTTCTTCTGCTACATTTGTGGGAATCCCAATGTTAATTCTAATAATTGCGATAAATGTAAAGGTCAATTTCGAAAAAACGAACAGAGACAAGCATCGTCCGCAGTCCGCGAAGCTTAAGTCCAACAATTCTAAGGGCTGAAAAATTGAAATGGAATGAATGGTTAAAAAAAGTCTCACAATTTTGTAAAAGTTCTCAAGCTAATTATACGTTTTCACATAATCATAAAGATAATCGTCCTTTTATTAAAGGTTAAAATTAAAAACATGTCATTGTTAGCTCTTTTAAATACTGGTGCTAATCAAACTATAATAGGCAGGCAGGGTTTATTTTTGATTAATCAGCTTAAATTACCTATAACCAAGCCTGGAATACAGATGAACTTGCAAACAGCTGATGGAAATTACCAATCTATTATGGGAATAGTAGAATTACCGATAACTATAGAAGGAATAACTAGAATTGTTAGTTGTTTAGTTTCCAATACTATTTCGGCTTCTCTTACTCTTGGAGTTGATAGTTGCTATGTGTTTAATTTGAATATTACAGATTTTCGGTCAGGTCAATTTCAAGTTTCGGGCATGAATAGTTTAAATAAAGTCATTTTAGCAAGGGAAGATCTATCTCCAGAACAGATCCGTGGTTTGAAAGTAGTTATAGATAAATTTCAAGAAATTAGTGGTCCTAAGCTTGGTAGTACAAATATGGTAGTTCATCGCATTGATACCGGTGATGCTAAACCCATTAAACAAAGATATTATCCAATGTCACCTCTTATGCTAGAAGCAGTAAATAAAGAAATTGATGAAATGTTAAAGTTAGAGGTAATTCAAAAATCTTTTTCGCCATGGAATTCTCCTATTGTCATGGTTAAAAAAAAAGATGGTTCATTAAGATTTTGTTTTGATGGTCGTCAATTGAATAAGGTTACTAAGAGAGATGCATACCCTTTACCTTATGTTAATGGTATTCTCGATAGATTACAAGATGCTAGGTTTTTAAGTTCAATTGATCTTCAGAAAGCATTTTGGCAAGTACCACTTTCCCCAGATAGTTGTGAAAAAACTGCTTTTACGGTTCCTGGTAGAGGATTATTTGAATTTAAAGTTCTCCCTTTCGGTCTTAATAACAGCGCTCAAACTTTACAGAGACTAATGGATAATATTTTTGGTCCAGAATTGAATAATGTATTTGTTTATATGGACGACGTCATAATTATTTCTAAGACATTTTCAGAACATTTAAACACGTTAGAACAGGTTTTCAATCGATTAAAGAATGCGGGACTTACTATCAATATTGAAAAATGTGAATTTTGTAGACCTTCATTGACATATCTAGGTTTCCTAATTGATGGAGATGGTTTGCGAACAGATCCGTCCAAAGTGGAAGCAATAGTTTCTTTTCCTACTCCAAAGAATTCCACAGAAGTAAAAAGATTTTTGGGAATGGCTAGCTGGTATAGGAGATTTGTTCCAAATTTTTCAACATTAGCTTCTCCTATGTTAGATTTAATTAAAGGCCATCAGAAAAAGAAATCTATTAGATGGAATGAGCGAGCCGAGTCTTCTTTTCAAGAACTTAAGAAATTATTAACTTCTTCTCCCATATTGAGTAGTCCAGATTTCAATAAAATGTTTATTATACAATGTGATGCCAGTGACGTAGGTGTAGGCGCGGTTTTACTACAAGGTGAAGGGTCAGAAGAAAGAGTTATTGCCTATGCCAGTCGGTCTTTGACTAGTGCAGAACGTAATTATTCGGTAACTGAAAAAGAGTGTTTAGCATGTTTATTTGGTATAGAAAAATACCGTCCTTATATTGAACTTACTCATTTCAAAATTGTTACTAATCACCATGCTCTTTCATGGCTACATAAATTACAATCACCTACAGGTAGATTAGCTCGTTGGACGGCTAGGATGTCACAATATAGTTTTGAAATAGAACATCGTAAAGGAAAATTCAATGTTGTTCCAGATGCTTTATCCCGAAATCCTATTCCTGTTGTTAATATTAGCATGATGACGTTAGAGGAAACAGATTTATGTCCGTGGTATAAAAGTATGATTGGTAGAATAAAAGATCATCCAGAGAATTATCCCTTGTGGAGAGTAGAAGATAACATTTTATATAAGTACATTAGCAATAAACATGATATCTTGTCTAATTTAATAGAATGGAAGATAGTTGTTCCTAAAGCTAAAAGGTTAGATATATTACAACAATTTCATGACGAACCTACCTCAAGTCACCTAGGATCTTTTAAGACCTTTAGAAAAATAGCTGAAATATATTATTGGCCTAAGATGAAAGCGGATATCGCTAAGTATGTCAGAAAATGTGATATATGTCAAGCCAGTAAGTCGTCTTCTCAACTTCGTCCCGGGTTAATGGGAAATCAAAAGAAAATTAAATATCCATTCCAGCTGATTTCAATAGATTTAATTGGTCCTTTACCAAGATCAACGAAAGGTTACACTTCTATTCTAGTAGTAACTGATTGGTTTACTAAGTTTGTGCAAGTACAACCACTTAGAAAAGCAACCGCCTCTTCTATCGTTAAGTTTCTGGAAAATGATGTCTTTTTAATGTTTGGAGTTCCTCAAATCATTATGTGTGATAATGGACCTCAGTTCATAGGTGGACTTTTTCAGAAGTTAGTAGAAAAGTATAAAGTACAAAAGGTTTGGTATAACGCTTCTTATCATCCGCAAGTAAATCCGGTCGAACGTACGAATAGAATCATTACTACTGCATTACGCTCTTATATAAAAAAAAATCATAGAATATGGGATGCTCAAATTTATAAGATAGCACATGCCATAAGAAACGCTGTTAGTGAAGTTACGGGCTATACTCCATCCTTTTTAAATTTTGGCCGAACTGTTCCTGCTCACGGTGATTATTATGGTCGGTTAGAAAATTTAACAAAGGAGGACATATCATTAGAAACACGCGAACAGTTAGTTAAAGATGTCAATCAACTATCTCCTATTTATAGTGAGGTAATACAATGTCTTAATCAAGCCTATGAAAGGAATAAGCATTATTATAATCTGAGAAAACGGTCATTACATTTCAAGAAGGGTGACATAGTCTGGAAACGTAACATGGTACTTTCAAATGCGAAAGAAGGTTTTGTAAAGAAATTAGCTCCGAAATTTTTAAAAGCGAAGGTAGCCGAAGTCACAGGTTCTGTAACGTACAAGTTAGTAGATTTGGACGGTAGGAATTTAGGAATCTGGCATGTAAAAGATATCAAACCTGGAACCAGTAGTCAACCAGATTTGATAGAGGAAGAATTATGAAGTTTCGTTTAAGCTTGTAAATAAATAGGTATAATTAAGTAGTTTGTTAATTGCCAAAGATATTATTTCAAAAGGATTAGGTTGTATAACCGAACGACTTTTCTAACTTGATGTCATTGAGTTGTGGCATAGCACTCCTCAGCGAAACTGTGTCCTATGAGGTGCGGTTTATTATTTTAAAGACTCCAGTCTCGCATGACTGAAGATCTTGAATTTTAGGTAGTGTCCTATGAGGTGCTGTCCTTAGTTATCTATTAAATTACTTTACTCAAAGTGTAAAGTTAATAATTAGCTGTTAAATGCAAGAGGTTAACAATTACTTCTGCAGAAAAACAGACAAAATAAAAAGTAGCTTTATAGAATGGACTATGCCTCCAAAGCTAATTCCTTTTCTTAAAAAGAATTTACAGAAATGTTTCATATCTGGAAAGGAAATAAATGATGGAATTCTAGATACATTGGATTTCGTTATGGACAATTAAGATTAGAAAAGTAACTTGAAGTAACTTCAGTGGTAATAGTTAGAGTTCATAGATTGTAATAACTTAGTTTAAAAGATAGGGTATTAGTGTACATAGATAATGAATAATCAATGTTATTAAGAAAGATTGTTTAAAGTTAATGTATTAGCAAATATTAAAAAGGGTGTTATAATAACTTTAGCCAACTGTCTAAAGGGGAGGATTTCAATTTTCTTATTAATTCTAGAAGGGAGATAGTGTAGCAGTACATATCGTAGCTTCTACAGGAATATCGTTCAATATTAATTAATCCTAATAGATAGGCAACTTTAAGCGCAAGACCAGTAGGAGGGGTTGCCTACCCTTTTTGAAATTTAATTTAGAAGGCCCATGGTTACGTTAATAAAAGAACAATAAATAACAAAAATTATTACTTCCTGTTTAATTGAGAAAGCAAAAGGGCGCTTCTCTATGCAGAAGCGAAGCAAATTGAAAATCCTAGCTTAGAAAGGATACAAGCAGACAATAGTAAGCCTTTATTTAACTCATACAGCATAGTATTAAAACATAATAATTTTTCAGGCAGATAGGATAAATTCCACAAACATTTTCTTTCTGAAAAGGGCAGTTATTATATAACTGGTAGGTAGACGGCAAACTAATACATACAAATCGTAATAGAGGGTTTTCCTTGATTCAGCTCTTAGTGTCACCTCTTTGACCACCAGCTCGTCGGTCTTTTTCATTTGACGCCAGTTCTGGTCAGTTGTATATTCGCCATGGAGAAGTGTGTCGATAAGTTACGAGCGATAAGGAAAAGAGAGGACGCAATTAGAAATCTATAACCAGTTAGGAGATCACTCACCAGTCAAGGGCAACTTCTTTGGTTCGATGAGGAGTTCTTCATAGTTAATGTTGGCAGATGGAGAGGTCCAGGTTCAAGGGTTCTCTGCATTAACCGTATGTTAGTCCTGAAAGGGTTTAATATCGTTAGTTAGACTTAAACCCGCGTCATAGCTTAAATATAATTAAATTAGGGCGTAAGCCTCAAGAATATTCAATAACAGATTAGTTTCAAGTAAAAACAATAGTTACTTACCAGGTGATGTGGCCTGAAGTGAGATTAAATCGTTCTGTGACTGTCAAGTTGGTTTTTGGGTCACTTGTCAAATAATAAGTTTTTTTTTCATAAAGGACCTTTCTTATACTACATGGAATGATACCAATTAAACTAAATACCGATCATTAATCGTAATTAAGACCTAGGAAAGAGAAATACGAGGGTATAGAGAGCTCTTTATATTTTCAACTTACGAACCGGAGGTTATTAATTAAATAGGTATAAGAAATCTCCTAGATACTGATAGATTCATTAATCCTAACGTTTTATTAGAACAAATTCTAACTTGTCAGAGAAGAATAAAACTTGCTAAATAATTACATAATGTGTATTAAAATTAGAAAGGTATAAGCCTCTAATGCATAACAATTGATTTGTGGACTGTTAGAAAGAATACGTAACCTTTGTAAACTTATTGAATTTAAAACTTTTAAATAAAGTTATGGCGCCCATTTCTTCTGATTAATGAACTTTTACCTTTATATGAAAGTGAAACGAACTAAAAATCCCACAATTGTTAAACCCTGATAAGAAACCGTATCTTGAGCTAGTCGGTGAAGTGTAAGCCTTCAAAGGTAAGTAAGGATGAGGGGTACATATTATATTTTAAGTGTACTATATCGGATGCTAACAGCACTTTTGAGGATCTTTTGCAAGCTTCCTAACAACGTGGAGAAATACTATCTACTTTACGATTCTGGCAAGCTGTAGTGGTAGATTAGTAAAGAACCAAATATGACAATTTGAAGCTCTGAGAGCGGATTTTAATTTCCAGCGATATATGTTAATGGTCTCTTATAGTTTAAATGTACTACATCGGCTGCTAATAGCTCTTTTGAGGCTTTTTTGCAAGCTTCCTGACAACGTTGAGTGATCCTAACTACTCTACGATGCTGCCAAGCTGCTTTATTACATTTTCAAATTATCCAGTAATTGGTGTCAATTGTAATAATTTTTTTCTAGGTTATAAACGCGATTGGGTAACTTATAGGTTAGTAAAGAACAAAATATGACAATCTGAACCTTTGAGAGCGGATGTAAATTTCCAGCCATATTTCCTAATGCCCTATTATAGTTTAAATGTATTATATCGGCTACTAACAACACTTTTGAGGCTCTTTTGCAAGCTTCCTGACAACGTAGAGAAATACAATCTACTTTGCGATTCTGGCAAGCTGTAGTAGTAAATTTGTAAAGAACCAAATATGACAATTTGAAGCTCTGAGAGCGGATTTTAATTTCCAGCGATATATGTTAATGGTCTCTTATAGTTTAAATGTACTACATCGGCTGCTAATAGCTCTTTTGAGGCTTTTTTGCAAGCTTCCTGACAACGTTGAGTGATCCTAACTACTCTACGATGCTGCCAAGCTGCTTTATTACATTTTCAAATTATCCAGTAATTGGTGTCAATTGTAATAATTTTTTTGTAGGTTATAAACGCGATTGGGTAACTTATAGGTTAGTAAAGAACAAAATATGACAATCTGAAGCTTTGAGAGCGGATGTAAATTTCCAGCCATATTTCCTAATGCCCTATTAGAGTTTAAATGTATTATATCGGCTACTAACAGCACTTTTGAGGCTCTTTTGCAAGCTTCCTGACAACGTAGAGCAATACAATCTACTTTGCGATTCTGGCAAGCTGTAGTAGTAAACTTGTAAAGAACCAAATATGACAATTTGAAGCTCTGAGAGCGGATGTAAATTTCCAGCGATATTTCCTAATGCCCTATTAGAGTTTAAATGTATTATATCGGCTACTAACAGCACTTTTGAGGCTATTTTGCAAGCTTCCTGACAACGTAGAGCAATACAATCTACTTTGCGATTCTGGCAAGCTGTAGTAGTAAATTTGTAACGAACCAAATATGATAATTTGAAGCTTTGAGAGCGGATTTAAATTTTGAACGATATTTCCTAATGCCCTATTATAGTTTAAATGTACTATATCGGCTGCTAACAGCACTTTTGACGCTCTTTTGCAAGCTTGCTGACAACGTAGAGAAATACTAACTACTCTACGATGCTGCCAAGCTGCTTTATTACATTTTAAATATATCCAGTAACTGATGTCAACTGTAATAATTTTTTACTACGTTATAAACGCGATTGGGCAACTTAGAGGTTAGTAAAGAACCAAATCTGACAATTTTAAGCTCTGCGAGCTGATTTAAATTTCCAGAGATAAATGTTAATGGTCTATTATAGTTTAAGTGTACTATATCGGATGCTAACAGCACTTTTGAGGATCTTTTGCAAGCTTCCTAACAACGTGGAGAAATACTATCTACTTTACGATTCTGGCAAGCTGTAGTGGTAGATTAGTAAAGAACCAAATATGACAATTTGAAGCTCTGAGAGCGGATTTTAATTTCCAGCGATATATGTTAATGGTCTATAATAGTTTAAATGTACTACATCGGCTGCTAATAGCTCTTTTGAGGCTTTTTTGCAAGCTTCCTGACAACGTTGAGTGATCCTAACTGCTCTACGATGCTGCCAAGCTGCTTTATTACATTTTCAAATTATCCAGTAATTGGTGTCAATTGTAATAATTTTTTACTAGGTTATAAACGCGATTGGGTAACTTATAGGTTAGTAAAGAACAAAACATGACAATCTGAAGCTTTGAATGCCCTATTATAGTTTAAATGTATTATATCGGCTACTACAGCACTTTTGAGGCTCTTTTGCAAGCTTCCTGACAACGTAGAGAAATACAATCTACTTTGCGATTCTGGCAAGCTGTAGTAGTAAATTTGTAAAGAACCAAATATGACAATTTGAAGCTCTGAGAGCGGATTTTAATTTCCAGCGATATATGTTAATGGTCTCTTATAGTTTAAATGTACTACATCGGCTGCTAATAGCTCTTTTGAGGCTTTTTTGCAAGCTTCCTGACAACGTTGAGTGATCCCAACTACTCTACGATGCTGCCAAAATGCTTTATTACATTTTCAAATTATCCAGTAATTGGTGTCAATTGTAATAATTTTTTACTAGGTTATAAACGCGATTGGGTAACTTATAGGTTAGTAAACCACAAAATATGACAATCTGAAGCTTTGAGAGCGGATGTAAATTTCCAGCGATATTTCCTAATGCCCTATTATAGTTTAAATGTATTATATCGGCTACTAACAGCACTTTTGAGGCTCTTTTGCAAGCTTCCTGACAACGTAGAAAAATACAATCTACTTTGCGATTCTAGCAAGCTGTAGTAGTAAATTTGTAAAGAACCAAATATGACAATTTGAAGCTCTGAGAGCGGATTTTAATTTCCAGCGATATATGTTAATGGTCTCTTATAGTTTTAATGTACTACATCGGCTGCTAATAGCTCTTTTGAGGCTTTTTTGCAAGCTTCCTGACAACGTTGAGTGATCCTAACTACTCTACGATGCTGCCAAGCTGCTTTATTACATTTTCAAATTATCCAGTAATTGGTGTCAATTGTAATAATTTTTTACTAGGTTATATACGCGATTGGGTAACTTATAGGTTAGTAAAGAACAAAATATGAAAATCTGAAGCTTTGAGGGCGGATGTAAATTTCCAGCGATATTTCCTAATGCCCTATTAGAGTTTAAATGTATTATATCGGCTATTAACAGCACTTTTGAGGCTCTTTTGCAAGCTTCCTGACAACGTAGAGCAATACAATCTACTTTGCGATTCTGGCAAGCTGTAGTAGTAAATTTGTAAAGAACCAAATATGACAATTTGAAGCTCTGAGAGCGGATTTTAATTTCCAGCGATATTTCCTAATGCCTATTATAGTTTAAATGTACTATATCGGCTGCTAACAGCACTTTTGAGCCTCTTTTGCAAGCTTCATGACAACGTAGAGGACTCTACGATGCTGCCAAGCTGCTTTATTACATTTTTAATATATCCAGTAATTGATGTCAACTCAAATAATTTTTTACTACGTTATAAACGCAATTGGGTAACTTAGAGGTTAGTAAAGTACCAAATATCACAATTTGAAGCTCTGCGAGCTGATTTAAATTTCCAGCGATATATGTTAATTGTCTATTATAGTTTAAATGTACTAGATAGGCTGCTAACAGCACTTTTGAGCCTCTATTGCAAACTTCCTGAAAACGAAGAGGAATACTAACTACACTACGATGCTTTTCAATATTACCAGTAATTCAGGTCAACTGTAATAAATTTTAATACGTAATAAACGCGATTGGGTAACTGATAGGTTAGTATAGAACCAAGTATGACAATTTGAAGCTCAGAGAGCGGATTTAAATTTCTAGCGATATTTCCTAATGCCCTATTATAGTTTAAATGTACTATATCGGGTGCGAACAGCACTTTTGAGGTTCCTTTGCAAGCTTGCTGACACCGTAGAGAAATACTATCTACTTTACGATTCTGGCAAGCTGTAGTAGTAGATTAGTAAAGAAACAAATATGACAATTTGAAGCTCAGAGAGCGGATTTAAATTTCTAGCGATATTTCCTAATGCCCTATTATAGTTTAAATGTACTATATCGGGTGCGAACCGCACTTTTGAGGCTCCTTTGCAAGCTTGCTGACAACGTAGAGAAATACTATCTACTTTACGATTCTGGCAAGCTGTAGTAGTAGATTAGTAAAGAACCAAATATGACAATTTGAAGCCCTGCGAGCTGATTTAAATTTCCAGCGATATATGTTAATGGTCTATTATAGTTTAAATCTACTACATCGGCTGCTAACAGCACTTTTGAGGTTCTTTTGCAAACTTCCTAACAACGCAGAAAAATACTAACTACTCTACGATGCTGCCAAGCTGCTTTATTACATTTTTAATATATCCAGTAATTGATGTCAACTGTAATAATTTTTTACTACTTTATAATCGCGATTGGGTAACTTAGAGGTTAGTAAAGAACTAAATATGATAATTTGAATCTCTGCGAGCTGATTTAAATTTCCAGAGTTATATGTTAATTGTCTATTATAGTTTAAGTGTACTATATCGGCTGCTAACAGCACTTTTGAGGATCTTTTGCAAGCTTCCTAACAACGTAGAGAAATACGATCTACTTTAGGATTCTGGCAAGCTGTAGTAGTAGATTAGTAAAGAACTAAATATGATAATTTGAATCTCTGCGAGCTGATTTAAATTTCCAGAGATATATGTTAATGGTCTATTATAGTTTAAGTGTACTATATCGGCTACTAACAGCACTTTTGAGCCTCTTTTGTAAACTTCCTGAAAACGTAGATAAATGCTATGTACTCTACGATGCTGCCAAGCTGATTTATTACATTTTCAATATATCTAGTAATTGTCAACTGTAATAATTTTTTACTAGGTTATAAACGCGATTGGCTAACTTATAGGTTAGTAAAGAACCAAATATGACAATCTGGATCTCTGAGAGCGGTTTTAAATTTCCAGCGATATTTCTTATAGTATAATGTATTATATCGACTGCTAACAGCACTTTTATGGCTCTTTTGCAAATTCCTGACAACGTAGAGAAATACAATCTACTTTCCGATTCTGGCAAGCTGTAGTAGTAGATTTGTAAAGAACCAAATATGACAATTTGAAGCTTTGAGAGCTGATTTAAATTTCCAGCTCTATATGTTAATGGTCTATTATAGTTTAAATGTACTATATCGGCTGCTAACAGCTCTCTTGGGGCTCCTTTGCAAGCTTGCTGACAACGTAGAGAAATACTATCTAATTTACAATTCTGGCAAGCTGTAGTAGTACATTAGTAAAGAACCAAATATGACAATTTGAAGCTCTGCGAGGTGATTTAAATTTCCAGTGATATATGTTAATGGTCTATTATAGTTTAAATGTACTAGATCGGCTGTTAACAGCACTTTTGAGGTTCTTTTGCAAACTTCGTGACAACGTAGAGAAATACAATCTATTTTCCGATTCTGGCAAGCTGTAGTAGTAGGTTAGTAAAGAACCAAATATGACAATTTGAAGCTCTGCGAGGTGATTTAAATTTCCAGTGATATATGTTAATGGTCTATTATAGTTTAAATGTACTAGATCGGCTGTTAACAGCACTTTTGAGGTTCTTTTGCAAACTTCGTGACAACGTAGAGAAATACTATCTATTTTCCGATTCTGGCAAGCTGTAGTAGTAGGTTAGTAAAGAACCAAATATGACAATTTGAAGCTCTGCGAGGTGATTTAAATTTCCAGGGATATATGTTAATGGTCTATTATAGTTTAAATCTACTACATCGGCTGCTAACAGCACTTTTGAGGCTCTTTTGCAAACTTCCTAACAACGTAGAAAAATACTAACTACTCCACGATGCTGCCAAGCTGCTTTATTACATTTTTAATATATCCAGTAATTGCTGTCAACTGTAATAATTTTTTACTACTTTATAATCGCGATTGGGTAACTTAGTGGTTAGTAAAGAACCAAATATGATAATTTGAATCTCTGCGAGCTGATTTAAATTTCCAGAGATATATGTTAATGGTCTATTATAGTTTAAGTGTACTATATCGGCTGCTAACAGCACTTTTGAGGGACTTTTGCAAGCTTCCTAACAACGTAGAGAAATACGATCTACTTTAGGATTCTGGCAAGTTGTAGTAGTAGATTAGTAAAGAACCAAATATGACAAGTTGAAGCTCTGCGAGCTGATTTAAATTTCCAGCGATATATGTTAATAGTCTATTATAGTTTAAATGTACTAGATAGGCTGCTAACAGCACTTTTGAGCCTCTTTTGTAAACTTCCTGAAAACGTAGTTAAATACTATCTACTCTACGATGCTGCCAAGCTGCTTTATTACATTTTCAATATATCTAGTAATTGTCAACTGTAATAATTTTTTACTAGGTTATAAACGCGATTGGCTAACTTATAGGTTAGTAAAGAACCAAATATGACAATCTGAATCTCTGAGAGCGGTTTTAAATTTCCAGCGATATTTCCTATAGTATAATGTATTATGTCGACTGCTAACAGCACTTTTATGGCTCTTTTGCAAATTCCTGACAACGTAGAGAAATACAATCTACTTTCCGATTCTGGAAAGCTGTAGTAGTAGATTTGTAAAGAACCAAATATGACAATTTGAAGCTTTGAGAGCTGATTTAAATTTCCAGCTCTATATGTTAATGGTCTATTATAGTTTAAATGTACTATATCGGCTGCTAACAGCTCTCTTGGGGCTCCTTTGCAAGCTTGCTGACAACGTAGAGAAATACTATCTAATTTACGATTCTGGCAAGCTGTAGTAGTAGATTAGTAAAGAACCAAATATGACAATTTGAAGCTCTGCGAGGTGATTTAAATTTCCAGTGATATATGTTAATGGTCTATTATAGTTTAAATGTACTAGATCGGCTGTTAACAGCACTTTTGAGGTTCTTTTGCAAACTTCGTGACAACGTAGAGAAATACAATCTATTTTCCGGTTCTGGCAAGCTGTAGTAGTAGGTTAGTAAAGAACCAAATATGACAATTTGAAGCTCTGCGAGGTGATTTAAATTTCCAGGGATATATGTTAATGGTCTATTATAGTTTAAATGTACTAGATCGGCTGTTAACAGCACTTTTGAGGTTCTTTTGCAAACTTCGTGACAACGTAGAGAAATACAATCTATTTTCCGGTAACTTGGGTAACTTAGAGGTTAGTAATGAACCATATATGACAATTTCAAGCTCTGCGAGCTAATGTAAATTTCCAGCGATACATGATAATGATCTATTATAGTTTAAGTGTACTATATCGGCTGCTAACAGCACTTTTGAGGCTCCTTTGCAAGTTTGCTGACAACGTAGAGAAATACTATCTAATTTACGATTCTGGCAAGCTGTAGTGGTAGATTAGTAAAGAACCAAATATGACAATTTGAAGCTCTGGGAGCTTATTTAAATTTCCAGCGATATATGTTAATAATTTATTATAGTTTAAATGTACTACATCGGCTGCTAACAGCTCTTTTGAGGCTCTTTTGCAAGCTTCCTGACAACCTTGAGTGATACTTTTCCTTGATTCAGCTCTTAGTGTCACCTCTTTGACCACCAGCTCGTCGGTCTTTTTCATTTGACGCCAGTTCTGGTCAGTTGTATATTCGCCATGGAGAAGTGTGTCGATAAGTTACGAGCGATAAGGAAAAGAGAGGACGCAATTAGAAATCTATAACCAGTTAGGAGATCACTCACCAGTCAAGGGCAACTTCTTTGGTTCGATGAGGAGTTCTTCATAGTTAATGTTGGCAGATGGAGAGGTCCAGGTTCAAGGGTTCTCTGCATTAACCGTATGTTAGTCCTGAAAGGGTTTAATATCGTTAGTTAGACTTAAACCCGCGTCATAGCTTAAATATAATTAAATTAGGGCGTAAGCCTCAAGAATATTCAATAACAGATTAGTTTCAAGTAAAAACAATAGTTACTTACCAGGTGATGTGGCCTGAAGTGAGATTAAATCGTTCTGTGACTGTCAAGTTGGTTTTTGGGTCACTTGTCAAATAATAAGTTTTTTTTTCATAAAGGACCTTTCTTATACTACATGGAATGATACCAATTAAACTAAATACCGATCATTAATCGTAATTAAGACCTAGGAAAGAGAAATACGAGGGTATAGAGAGCTCTTTATATTTTCAACTTACGAACCGGAGGTTATTAATTAAATAGGTATAAGAAATCTCCTAGATACTGATAGATTCATTAATCCTAACGTTTTATTAGAACAAATTCTAACTTGTCAGAGAAGAATAAAACTTGCTAAATAATTACATAATGTGTATTAAAATTAGAAAGGTATAAGCCTCTAATGCATAACAATTGATTTGTGGACTGTTAGAAAGAATACGTAACCTTTGTAAACTTATTGAATTTAAAACTTTTTAAATAAAGTTATGGCGCCCATTTCTTCTGATTAATGAACTTTTACCTTTATATGAAAGTGAAACGAACTAAAAATCCCACAATTGTTAAACCCTGATAAGAAACCGTATCTTGAGCTAGTCGGTGAAGTGTAAGCCTTCAAAGGTAAGTAAGGATGAGGGGTACATATTATAGTTTAAGTGTACTATATCGGATGCTAACAGCACTTTTGAGGATCTTTTGCAAGCTTCCTAACAACGTGGAGAAATACTATCTACTTTACGATTCTGGCAAGCTGTAGTGGTAGATTAGTAAAGAACCAAATATGACAATTTGAAGCTCTGAGAGCGGATTTTAATTTCCAGCGATATATGTTAATGGTCTCTTATAGTTTAAATGTACTACATCGGCTGCTAATAGCTCTTTTGAGGCTTTTTTGCAAGCTTCCTGACAACGTTGAGTGATCCTAACTACTCTACGATGCTGCCAAGCTGCTTTATTACATTTTCATTTTATCCAGTAATTGGTGTCAATTGTAATAATTTTTGCTAGGTTATAAACGCGATTGGGTAACTTATAGGTTAGTAAAAAACAAAATATGACAATCTGAAGCTCTGAGAGCGGATTTGAATTTCCAGCGATATTTCCTAATGCCCTATTATAGTTTAAATGTATTATATCGGTTGCTAACAGCACTTTTGAGGCTCTTTGGCAAGCTTCCTGACAACGTAGAGAAATACAATCTATTTTGCGATTCTGGCAAGCTGTAGTAATAGATTTGTAACGAACGAAATATGACAATTTGAAGCTTTGAGAGCTGATTTAAATTTCCAGCGATATATACTAATGCCCTATTATAGTTTAAATGTACTATATCGGCTGCTAACAGCACTTTTGAGGCTCTTTTGCAAGCTTCCTGATAGTACAGGCGCCAGGGAAATCGTTAATAGGGCTTTACGTGCAATTCTTGGTACCAGCATTTTGGGTTAATGGGTGGGTGGGGGGCTGTGCTCTGAGTCTAACTTTAAGTTTTCGGATCGATCGGAGAAATTGTTTTTCCGCAATATCGGAAGAAGTGTTGAAAATGGTTTTTTAGCAATTTCTCGTTTTCTGTTGCTCTGATGCTGAAATTGCATCAATATAAGTTTGTAGTTTATGAAATTCCTCACAACTTTTGGAAATACCTTTTTTTCGTGCGCTCAACAATTCTAAAGTTGTTACCCCATAGAGTCAAGAAATTAATGGTTGAAATGGGTTTTACGTAAATATATCGCTTTCAGTTAATCCTACGATAAAAAATACTCTTATATTTTTTGTAGAACAACTAATTTGCATAAAATTTGTGTATGAGTGTTTTTCCATTTGGACAATTATTTACCGTTCTACAGCGCCGCAAATGTCGCAAGTCACGTAAACCGTACATTTAATGTGCACTTTCGAACGGCCCTGTTCCTTTGAGGTACAGTTTGTAGCGCGTCTTTTTATGTGGTTTCGCCGATATGCCTACTCCACGAAGTGTATTTCTAACAGTCTCACACTTCCCATGGTCTTTTTGATGGACCTGGTTCTGCATCGTTGATCCCACTCATTGCAGAATCGTTGATTTTATCGCCCTTGTCAAGTTGTGTTTCCTTTGAAAAGAACTCGGAAAGAGAAAATATGTCGTCGTCGTAATTGATGTGATATTCGTCAACATCTGTAGTAAGCATTCTGGAGAATTCTTGCACGTTCTCACAGGATTCTTCGCCGGGAAGCAAATGACGGTGCACTTTAAACCCGCTTTGCGACAGCCATAGGCCTTTCCACATTTGGTCTTGCACCCGCATGAAATTAATTTTATTATTGCAAGAGGCGCGGGAGGCTCAGTGCTAGACACCTGTGTAAACGTACGGTCACTTTTCTTTCAGCCCCATCTTCCCGCGGGTAGAGTGTCACTAAACTTAAACAAAATAAAAATTTATATTCAAAATGAACGATTCACGACTCACCATGTGAAGAACAATCAACTCGGTTATTCTGTTATTTGATTAATTTTTTGAATCTAGACTGTAATGTGTTTTTCTTTACAAGCCCGGAAAACTGAATACGAAGGAACATCATTACTCTACATCATGCGTGAAACACGGCGATGCTGTATCAAAGCATATCTTGTTCTTGCATGCATTTTCTGGTTGTGACACAACATCGGCTGCTTACGGTATGGGCAAAGTAAAATTTCTTAAAACCCTAGAAAAGACACCTACCCTGGAATCTGCAGCGAATCACTTTGTACAGAAAGATGTAGACGCGGATATCATCGCATTAGCGGGAGAGCAATTTTTTATTGCGTTGTACGGTGGAGACATCCATAAAGATAAGTCAACCAACTTGCTGCGATACAAACACTTCGCGAAATCCCTTGTGAAGTCAACGTTTAATCTGGCATCCCTGCCACCTACAAAAGACACGGCCAGGATGCACGCATTCCGGACATACCATCAAGTTCAATCCTGGCTTGGAAATGACACTCTACCCGCGGAAAGATGGGGCTGGAAGAAACTTGGCCGTACGTTTACACCGGTGCCTGGCACTGAGCCTCCCGCGCCTACTGCAATAATTAAATTAATTTCATGAGGGTGTAAGACAAAATGTGGAAAGGCTTGTGGCTGCCGCAAAGCGGGTTTAAAGTGCACCGCCATTTGCTCCATATGCGCCGGGGAATCCTGTGAGAACGTGCAAGAAATCTCCAGAATGCTTGCTACAGATGAAGACAAATACCACACCAGCTACGACGATGACACATTTTCTCTTCCCGAGTTTGTTTCAAGGGAAACACAACTTAACAAGGGCGACAAAATGGACGATTCTGCAATGATTGGAATTGACGATGCAGAACCCGGCCCATCAAAAAGACCAAGGGAAGTGTAGAAATACACTTCGTGGATTAGGCCTATAGGGGAGACCACGTAAAAAAACGCGCCACAAGCTGTACCTCAAAGGTGGTGTGGAAAACCGTTGGTGCGACACACTCGAAGGAACAGGGCCGTTCGAAAGTGCACACTAAATGTACGGTTTACGTGACTTGCGACATTTGCGGCGCTGTAGAACGGTAAATAATTATCCAAATGGAAAAATACTCATACACAAATTTTATGCAAATTAGTTGTTCTACAAAAAATATAAGAGTATTTTTTATCGTAGGATTAACTGAAAGCGATATATTTACGTAAAACCCATTTCAACCCTTAATTTCTTGGCTTTATGGGGTAACAACTTTTAAATTGTTGAGCGCAAGAGAAAAAGGCATTCCCAAAAGTTGTGAGGAATTTCATAAACTACAAACTTGTACTGATGCAATTCCAGTGCCAGAGCAACAGGAAACGAGAAATTGTTGAAAAACTGTTTTCAACACTTCTTCCGATATTGCGGAAAAACAATTTCTCCGATCGATCCGAAAACTTAAAATTAGACTCAGAGCACAGCTCCCCACCCACCCATTAACACAAAATGCTGGTACCAAGAATTGCATGTAAAAATTCCCTGGCGCCTGTACTAACAAATGTAGAGAAATACAATCTACTTTCCGATTCTGGCAAGCTGCAGTAGTAGGTTAGTAAAGAACCAAATATGACAATTTGAAGCTCTGCGAGGTGATTTAAATTTCCAGGGATATATGTTAATGGTCTATTATAGTTTAAATGTACTAGATCGGCTGTTAACAGCACTTTTGAGGTTCTTTTGCAAACTTCGTGACAACGTAGAGAAATACAATCTATTTTCCGATTCTGGCAAGCTGTAGTAGTAGATTAGTAAAGAACCAAATATGACAATTTGAAGCTTTGAGAGCGGATTTAAATTTCCAGCGATATTTCCTAATGGCCTATTATAATTTAAATGTACTATATCGGCTGCTAACAGCACTTTTGAGGCTCATTTGCAAGCTTCCTGACAACGTAGAGAAATACAATCTATTTTGCGATTCTGGCAAGCTGTAGTAGTAGATTTGTAAAGAACCAAATATGACATTTTGAAGCTTTGAGAGCTGATTTAAATTTCTAGCGATATATGTTAATGGTCTATTATAGTTTAAATGTACTAGATCGGCTGCTAACAGCACTTTTGAGGCTCTTTTGCAAGCTTCTTGACAACGTAGAGAAATACTATCTACATTACGATTCTGGCGAGCTGTAGTAGTAGATTTGTAAAGAACCAAATATGACAATTTGAAGCTTTGAGATCGGATTTTAATTTCCAGTGATATTTCCTAATGCCCGATTATAATTTAAATGCACTATATCGGCTGCTAACAGCACTTTTGAGCCTCTTTTGCAACCTTCCTGACAACGTAGAGGAATACTAACTACTCTACGATGCTGCCAAGCTGCTATATTACATTTTTAATATATCCAGTAATTGATGTCAACTGAAATAATTTTTTAATACGTTATCAACGCGATTGGTTAACTTAGAGGTTAGTAAAGTACCAAATATCACAATTTGATGCTCTGCGAGATGATTTAAATTTCCAGCGATATTTCCTAATGCCCGATTATAATTTAAATGTACTATATCGGCTGTAAACAGCTCTTTTGAGGCTCTTTTGCAAGGTTCCTGAGAACATAGAGGAATATTAACTACTCTACGATGCTGCCAAGCTGCTTTATTTCGTTTTTAATATTTCCAGTAACTGGTGTCAACTGTAATAATTTTTGACTACGTTATAAACGGGATTGGGTAACTTAGAGGATAGTAAAGAACCAAATACATATGACAATTTGAAGCTCTCCGATCTGATGTAAATTTGCAGCGATATATGTTAATTGTCTATTATAGTTTAAATGTACTATATCGGCGGCTAGCAGCACTTTTGTGTCTCTTTTGCAAACTTCCTAACAACGTAGAAAAATACTAGCTACTCTACGATGCTGCCAAGCTGCTTTCTGACATTTTTAATATATCCAGTAATTGATGTCAACTGTAATAATTTTTTACTACGTTATAAACGCGATTGGGTAACTTAGAGGTTAGTAATGAACCATATATGACAATTTCAAGCTCTGCGAGCTGATGTAAATTTCCAGCGATACATGTTAATGAACTATTATAGTTTAAGTGTACTATATCGGCTGCTAACAGCACTTTTGAGGCTCCTTTGCAAGCTTGCTGACAACGTAGAGAAATACTATCTAATTTACGATTCTGGCAAACTGTAGTGGTACATTAGTAAAGAACCAAATATGACAATTTGAAGCTCTGGGAGCTTATTTAAATTTCCAGCGATATATGTTAATGATCTATTATAGTTTAAATGTACTACATCGGCTGCTAACAGCTCTTTTGAGGCTCTTTTGTAAGCTTCCTGACAACGTTGAGTGATACTAACTACTCTACGATGCTGCCAAGCTGCTTTATTACATTTTCATTTTATCCAGTAATTGGTGTCAATTGTAATAATTTTTGCTAGGTTATAAACGCAATTGGGTAACTTATAGGTTAGTAAAGAACAAAATATGACAATCTGAAGCTCTGAGAGCGGATTTGAATTTCCAGCGATATTTCCTAATGCCCTATTATAGTTTAAATGTATTATATCGGCTGCTAACAGCACTTTTGAGGCCCTTTTGCAAGCTTCCTGACAACGTAGAGAAATACAATCTATTTTGCGATTCTGGCAAGCTGTAGTAGTAGATTTGTAAAGAACGAAATATGACAATTTGAAGCTTTGAGAGCTGATTTAAATTTCCAGCGATATATCCTAATGCCCTATTATAGTTTAAATGTACTATATCGGCTGCTAACAGCACTTTTGAGGCTCTTTTGCAAGCTTCCTGACAACGTAGAGAAATACAATCTACTTTCCGATTCTGGCAAGCTGCAGTAGTAGGTTAGTAAAGAACCAAATATGACAATTTGAAGCTCTGCGAGCCGATTTAAATTTCCAGCGATATATGTTAATGGTCTATTATAGTTTAAATGTACTACATCGGCTGGTAACAGCACTTTTGAGGCTCTTTTGCAAACTTCCTAACAGCGTAGAAACATACTAGCTATTCTACGATGCTGCCAAGCTGCTTTATTACATTTTTAATATAACCTGTAATTGATGTCAACTGTAATACATTTTTACTACGTTATAAACGCGATTGGGTAACTTAGAGGTTAGTAAAGAACCAAATATGACAATTTGAAGCTCTGAGAGCGGATTTAAATTTCCAGCGATATTTCCTAATGCTTTATTATAGTTAAATGTACTATATCGGCTGCTAACAGCACTTTTGAGGCTCTTTTGCAAGCTTCTTGACAACGTAGAGAAATACTACCTACTTTACGATACTTGCAAGCTGTAGTAGTAGGTTAGTAAAGAACCAAATATAAAAATTTGAAGCTCTGCGAGCTGATTTAAATTTCCAGCGATATATGTTAATGGTCTATTATAATTTAAATGTACTACATCGGATGCTAACAGCACTTTTGCGGCTCCTTTGTAAGCTTGCTGACAACGTAGAGAAATACTATCTACTTTAAGATTCTGGCAAGCTGTAGTAGTAGATTAGTAAAGAACCAAATATGACAATTTGAAGCTGTGCCAGCTGGTTTAAATTTCCAGCGATATTTGTTAATGTCCTATTATAATTTAAATGTACTAGATCGGCAGCTAACAGCAATTTTGAGCCTCTTTTGCAAAGTTGCTGACAACGTAGAGGAATACTATCTACTCTACGATGCTGCTAAGCTTCTTTATTACTTTCATAATATAACCAGTAATTGTTGTCAATTGTAATTATTTTTTTACTATGTTAGAAACGCGATTGGGCAACCTAGAGGTTAGTAAAAAACCAAATATGACAATTTTAAGCTGTGCGAGCTAGATTAAATTTCCAGCGATATATGTTAATGCCCTATTATAATATAAATGTAGTACATCGACGGCTAACAGCACTTTTGAGGCTCTTCTGCAAATTTGCTGACATCGTTGATCAATAAACTCTATTCTACGTTTCTGCCAAGCTGCTTTATTACATTCTTAATGTAACCAGAAATTCATGTCAACTGTAATGATCTTTTTACTATGTTAGAAGCGCGATTGGTCAACCTAGAAGGTAGTAAAGAACCAAATATGACAATCTGAAGCTGTGCGAGCTGGTTTAAATGTCCAGCGATATTTGTTAATGTCCTATTATAATTTAAGTGTACTAGATCGGCAGCTAACAGCAATTTTGAGCCTCTTTTGCAAAGTTGCTGTCAACGTAGAGGAATACTATCTACTCTACGATGCTGCTAAGCTTCTTTATTACTTTCATAATATAACCAGTAATTGTTGTCAATTGTAATTATTTTTTTACTATGTTAGAAACGCGATTGGGCAACCTAGAGGTTAGTAAAAAACCAAATATGACAATTTTAAGCTGTGCGAGCTAGATTAAATTTCCAGCGATATATGTTAATGCCCTATTATAATATAAATGTACTACATCGACGGCTAACAGCACTTTTGAGGCTCTTCTGCAAATTTGCTGACATCGTTGATCAATAAACTCTATTCTACGTTTCTGCCAAGCTGCTTTATTACATTCTTAATGTAACCAGAAATTCATGTCAACTGTAATGATCTTTTTACAATGTTAGAAGCGCGATTGGTCAACCTAGAAGGTAGTAAAGAACCAAATATGACAATCTGAAGCTGTGCGAGCTGGTTTAAATGTCCAGCGATATTTGTTAATGTCCTATTATAATTTAAGTGTACTAGATCGGCAGCTAACAGCAATTTTGAGCCTCTTTTGCAAAGTTGCTGTCAACGTAGAGGAATACTATCTACTCTACGATGCTGCCAAGCTTCTTTATTACTTTCATAATATAACCAGTAATTGATGTCAATTGTAATTATTTTTTTACTATGTTAGAAACGCGATTGGGCAACCTAGAGGTTAGTAAAGAACCAAATATGACAATTTTAAGCTGTGCGAGCTGGTTTAAATGTCCAGCGATATTTGTTAATGTCCTATTATAATTTAAATGTACTAGATCGGCAGCTAACAGCAATTTTGAGCCTCTTTTGCAAAGTTGCTGTCAACGTAGAGGAATACTATCTACTCTACGATGCTGCCAAGCTTCTTTATTACTTTCATAATATAACCAGTAATTGATGTCAATTGTAATTATTTTTTTACTATGTTAGAAACGCGATTGGGCAACCTAGAGGTTAGTAAAGAACCAAATATGACAATTTGAAGCTGTGCGAGCTGGTTTAAATGTCCAGCGATATTTGTTAATGTCCTATTATAATTTAAATGTACTAGATCGGCAGCTAACAGCAATTTTGAGCCTCTTTTGCAAAGTTGCTGTCAACGTAGAGGAATACTATCTACTCTACGATGCTGCCAAGCTTCTTTATTACTTTCATAATATAACCAGTAATTGATGTCAATTGTAATTATTTTTTTACTATGTTAGAAACGCGATTGGGCAACCTAGAGGTTAGTAAAGAACCAAATATGACAATTTTAAGCTGTGCGAGCTATATTAAATTTCCAGCGATATATGTTAATGCCCTATTATAATATAAATGTACTACATCGACGGCTAACAGCACTTTTGAGGCTCTTCTGCAAACTTGCTGACATCGTTGATCAATAAACTCTATTCTACGTTTCTGCCAAGCTGCTTTATTACATTCTTAATGTAACCAGAAATTCATGTCAACTGTAATGATCTTTTTACTATGTTAGAAGCGCGATTGGTCAACCTAGAAGGTAGTAAAGAACCAAATATGACAATCTGAAGCTGTGCGAGCTGGTTTAAATTTCCAGCGATATTTGTTAGTCCCCTTTTATAATTTAAATGTACTAGATCGGCTACTAACAGTAATTTTGATGTTCTTTTCCAAACTTGCTGACAACGTAGAGGAATACTTTCTACTCTACGATGCTGCCAAGCTGCTTTATTACATTCTTAATATATCCAGTAATTGATGTCAGCTGTAGTAATTTGTTTAATATGTTAGAAACGCGTTTGGGCAACGAGGAGGTTAGTGGATCTCCAAATATGACCATTTGAAAGAGTGCGAGCTGGTTTAAATTTCCAGCAATATTTATTAATACCCTACTATAATTTAAGAGTACTAGATCGGTTGCTAATAGCAATTTTGATGTTCTTTTGCACACTTGCTGACAACGTAGAGGAATACTTTTACTCTACGATGCACCAAAGCTGCTTTATTACATTCTTAATATAACCAGTAATTGATGTCAATTGCAATTATTATTTTACTATGTTAGAAACGCGATTGGGAAACCTATAGGTTAGTCAAGAACGAAATATGACAATTTGAAGCTGTGCGAGCTGGTTTAAATTTCCAGCGACATTTGTTAATGTCCTATTATAATTTAAATGTACTATATCGGCGGCTAAGAGCAATTTTGAGTCTCTTTTTCAAACTAGCTGACAACGTAGAGGAATTATATTACAATGATCCTTGTCTTTAATGTTTAATAATATGTAAACAAATAATTCAAATACAAAAGATCACTACAAACCTTTTTGTTTACGTTGGTTCTTATTTAAAATCAATATTTGACTTACTAATAATATTTACGTGGTTCGTTCTATTCAAGTGTTAATCGTCTTTTGCTCTTTTATTTCAAATTCACCAATCCGTAATTAGTAATTTGGCTAGCACCGGAGTTAAGCATGAAAAACTCAAGTATCTTTACGGGTCTGAGGTTCCTTCTTGTTAATAAAATTGTACGCCACTGAAATGCGTAGTTAAAATGCTCTAGCATAACCTTGTAACTAACTCAGTCTAAATTGACGTTCTACAGAGACATTTAACTTTGTGCAAGTCGCCTGAGAGTTTAATTGTTTGTTTACCGCAATTCTAATGAGCAAACGAACTCGGTAAGATTTGAATTATCGCGTTCAATCTACGCGTCGCTCTAGCAATTGTTTTGCAGGTCGAAAATTAGGCTTTTGTTTCGGTAAATTAGGAAGAATCTCAAATTTTCTAACCCAACTTTCTGATGGCGGTTATAGCAGTTTTAAAACGTTCCAAAGTCCTGGATTCTGCTTATATCGGCTCCGCAGCGCAGCTTTTGGGTTCCTCAGTAAGTTGTACGCTTACAATAATAGAATTGGCTTCACCACTGACCTTTTGAATTTTCCCCAGATGGTCTCCGTTGAGGTTCCCCGCAGGTGAAAATTGCTCACACCTTCTCTTGCGGTCGGTTACCAGATGTGCGATGCTGGTATGGTTCTCGTAGGCCTCGACTGCTAGTGCAGGAACTCCAATATTGACCCTGGGTGTCCTCGAATGGCCCGAAATGACTTGTCGAAGCTCGGTCGTCAGGAACGGAACGATGGCCGAAGATGAATTTAACTTTAGGTGAAGGATTTTATTGCCTTTATTTGTGCACGAACACTGACACGTTATAAACACTTTGGTGCAATTTTGTGGCTGTAAATTAATGTAAAGGGTATGCAAATTGAAATTAAACACCAGCCAAAATTTAAGCTGTCAACCAGCAATTTTTATTCATTTGTTAATCCTCTTGTTCGTTATAAACAAAAAACAATCTTGTTATATTAATTTTACTCCATTCAAAACAACTGGGCGATTCATTGTTGCATGGAGCCGACCCTGCCTAAAGGCCGACCCTGTATCTTAAAGCTACATTTTAAATTTTATTTGGCCCAAACGCTAACGCGTCCCGAGCTGCGGAATTTTTCCCTGTAAGCATTTTCCTTTAACGCATAAAGCGCGCGGTTGTTGCAACCGTCGGTCGCCAATACCCACATAAATCAAATTCTTTATTTCAAGTAGAAGCGAAAACAGTCCTTGAAGCGTTAGGTTATCTTTCAAGCAATTCAGCGCTCGAAGTTCTCGAAAATTGGTCGTGTAATTCGATACCTTGGGATTTAATGCAACAGCAAGACATTTCTTCTAGAATGTTCCAAGGCCCCTCCCGCTTACCCATAGGGTACGCAACGAGCTTCGTTATTGCACAACTTTGTGAGAATTGGTGCAACGTTGAGACAAAGGATTTCCTTCAGGGGCTGCGAGAAAGAGAGAACTTCACGGTAGCGGGGGCAAATTCTGGGCTCTTCGCGTACCATTTTTGATTTTAGTTAGTTAGTTCAGCTTAGACCCCGATAATAGTTGGTTGACTGCAACTCAAAGTTTTCGGTAGCGCGGGCTAAGGGCGATGTTTCGTTAAGCGGTTTCAAATTATTGGCGAGGCGCCTTCTATCGGCTTTTGCCCTCCAGCCAGGAGTGGAAAAGCAAGTTGCACCCTTTTGCACATTCAACAAAGGTGTCCTCATAAGCCTACAATACTTTTCATATCAGTGGAAAAAGTTTCAGCAAATCTGTTGCGAATTCTGTGAAGCCGTGTTAAAGTTCGAAGTTACCCGTCGCCCGCCGCTGGCTGCCATCCTTCTTCGTGGGGTAAACCGACCCTCTGGCCCTCCGCACCGAATTGGCCCCTGTACAACCCTTTCGTTCCCATTTGGGGAGCCCGCTACACCTCTGCAACGTCTCATCGGCCTTCGCCGAGGCGGAGTTCGTAACTATCGCCAACCCCAAATAACGTGCTTACAGCTATCAGGTAGGAGCTATGTATTACTCCAATTGTGTTCTTGTGCCTAATTAAGTTGCGACTATATTTGTTAAGTGTTTTCCGGGAGTTCGTAAATATTGCGCCCGTTCACTTAAAGCTTAAGCTTATGTTTTGATTTGCTTGTTGTTAACCAGGGCTTCACCCCTGTTATCTGTTTCGTTTTGTCCGCTGTGTAACAACATATTTAGACCATAAGGTAACTTTGCGTGGGATCTCCTTTTATATTCAGGTAGGGTGTATCTTTTCTCTTTATTAAGCTTGAATTCACCTCCGGGTGATTATTATCAATGTAAAGATTTGTGTAAACTTTAATTCTTTAAATAATAAACCCATTGAAGTCAATTTGATTATTTGTTGAGTTCTGAACCCCTTCTGGGTCATTAATTAATCCAGTGTGGCAAAGGCCGAGTGTAATTTGCAATGTAAAGCTGAAAGTACGCCTTTTTGATAAGCAAGCCCCAAGCCCTGGGCCATTCAGTGTTCTTTTGTTATTCTTTAGTGACGGTGGCCTTGAAGGTAAGTGATTTAACGACAAGGTCACCCGGCTACTCGGAGGAGGCTTGGTGAACAACAGGCGGAGGTGTTCAGCAACGTACCTGGAGGACTTCTACATAGGCTACGTGTATTGTTTTTGGTTCTAGACACGTCAGCCACCCCTAATCAGAACCAAGTGGCGCTCAGGCATTTCTTTTTCTGTTAAGCAATCCATCAGGGTAAGTGCCGCCGGTTTTTCTTTGAGCTTTCGAACCACGCCTCCCGACTGAGTTAAGTGCGAGTAACCGGAGCAACAAAATCTGCTCCAGCACATTAAGATCTGTGTTCTTTTTAGTAAAGCCGGCGAACCATGTAGTTTGTACCCGTTTTTGAACAATCAATACGACCTATGTCGATATGATGAATTAATACCGTAACAATCTACCAAAATTAAACAGGAAATTCGAACTATGTCAAATCAGATCTTTACAAATTAAATTTTAAATTTAATACATTTTTACTTTCTTTTACAATAAAGGAAGTATTGGATTCACCCCAAAAATTCGAAATTGAGTTTTCAACAGATCTTCACGTTTTAGAGGCCCCTGATCCCAAAAAACATATTTTTTTTCATTGGTCTGTCTGTCTGTCTGTCTGTCTGTCTGTGTGTGTGTCTGTCTGTCTGTGAACAGAATATCTCAAAAAAGAAAAGAGGTATGGCGTTGAAACTTCATATATAAGTTTTGTGTACTATGTAGATGAGACAGCAACTTTTGAAGAAAATCGCATAACCGGAAGTAGGTGTTTACTCTTGTGATTTTTCAGTTTTTTTCGATTTTTTCAAAAACGGCTCTAACGATTTTTTTTAAACTTTACATTTTTATTACATTTTTAATGTGTATTGATGTGAGATAGGTGATTTTCCAGTTGAATACTTCTAAAGTGGGTTTCTTTTGTTTTTTTTCTATTTTTTTTATTAACTCCTATTTTAAATAAAACACCCGGTATATTATTACATTTTTGAATTCACCTTAAAATTATAGAGAAAATTTGTCTCTTCAACTAACGCTCTATTTTGTACCGTTTTTGTAAAATTTGTAATTTTTGAAAATTTTTGACTAATGGTTAAAAATTAAAAATGAAATTTTTGACTAATTATAAGATCACTGTAAAAGGAAGTTGTGTGAGTGTATCACACCAGATTTTTACAATTAAACTTAATACTATAAAATTGTCTTTGTAAGTTTATGGTTATTGTCCTTTGATTTTCACACGCGTTTCGCTAATTAACAGGCCCTTTTGTTCACTCATTTCACTGATCACTGCCTCCTTTCGTTCATTTCCTCTTTAGCTACTTTAGAGTTCAATGTAAGTTCCGCTTTCACTTAGGTACTCCCAAACCAATACACATTTTAAATCCAGCTATTTTCGAATTCTTGTTGATCCATTTTTAATTCATGATTTGCCTTCTAAACCTGCCTTTGGGGTCTTTTACCCCATTCTTTCATAAGCTTTCAGCCTCTCTAGGGAGTTATGAGCAGCTTTTCATATTTTGTATCTATGATAAAAATGAAAAATATCATGTTGCTAGTAAATAAATATCTATTTCGTCATTTTTCTTTCCCTCTTCAGTCTGTATCTCCTAAAGGGGACGTAGTGACTCATGCAACTTTTACAATAAGTTTCTTTCACTCTAGTCTGTTCTGAGCTTCATTAATAAGGGAATGCTTTGTTCTGCCTGTAATTTTTGTTAATTCGTCGGCCCAACGTGCTCTTTTCCCATCGACTTTTCATCGAATCATTAACTTCTCCATATTATTTGAGTCTCTTCGCATTACATGTCCAAAGAATTTGAGTATACGAAGCTGTATGATATTCGATAGCTTTTGCTTAATTTTAAGTTTTCTCAGTATCGAAACGAAAGGTTGATGTTATGTCCAAGATATTCTATAAGTAACTTTTGCCAGCGGAGCATTTCTGTTGTATAGACTGCGACTCGCAACGGTAGGTCAATATCACCATTTTGGAAGGCCTTGACATGTTAATTTTCGAACATTTATTTGAATTCTCGGAGAGGCGTTCGTGGTCTCGGTCACAAAATCACAGGTTATAAATTGCATCCTAGCGGGGCGAGGAAGTGAAGACCCAAGACCTGCGACAGCTGAAAAAGGAAATCATGAAAAATGACGACAATTGTTGGATAGTTTCAGCTTCCCAACACGCAATCTACGCACTCAGAATTCCGATAACCGACTCGTTTTTGAGTTTCGCGGCATTTTATATCGACTTATGGTCGGATACATTCACAGAAACGCCCTATATGGCAGTCGTGCTATCGACGCCCTGTACCTCAATCTATCGTTTTGCAAGCCTCCTACATCCCGCTCTGAAAAAACCTTTCGCTCTTTGCTTGTCCATTCACTTTGATTGCCCGTAGAACACCTCTGAATTGCCACTGCCCATTTTTTATCGTCCCGCGGACACAACCCTTAAAGATCTGCCGTTACACTGCATGTATCGTTATCGACATCTTTGAGGCTATTAATTTTTGCTCCAATTTTGAGCCCACAATCTCTCTAAATTTTTAAGGGCAGGGATTCAATGGGCCCGCTCAAAATTTATTGTGCAATGCACTGGGCCTGTGACTTTCCTTGATTTTCGCATCTTGCCGCCGATTACATTACTGCACGAACTAAGCTATACCTATTGTATTGCATGCGTAATATACCGTCAATTTTAAAAATATCATGTAGTATATCTAAGCTACGTTTGCATACATAAATTAGCCCCAACTTTGTATATGTTTTAGCAAATAAGTTTGGAGGTTAGTCCTTTTCGTAGTGTAATAATACCCAGGCATAATAGATATCTACCTTAAAAACTGTAGTCCTGATTTTTGATACAAATGCTCTTTAGTATTCTGGGAACAACCCATTAAAAGTCTCCGCATCTGGCGGCAAAATATTAAGAAAAGTTGTTGAAAGACCTCTTGTAGCGTTCAGTGACGGCAAAATAGTTATACTCATTTCACGAATTTATAATCCTGTAAATAGTTAAATTGGGATTACGGAATGAGAATTAGTCATTATCATTTTAAGAATTCATAATCCTTTAAATAGTTACATTAAAATTACCGTCTGAGAATATTTAGCAAATTGTAAAACATGACGTCATGTAGGACTTAGGATTCAGTAATTAAGTTAGCTGTGATCATTGTACATAGTAATTTTGGTGTTTTAACGTTAATATATTAAATATTAATTATTATTTTCTTTGGATATGACGATTGTTGCATGCCTTATTTCCTGTATTTAAGTGTAAAAGGTTCTAGCTGTAGGAAATCACTTAAGCTAAGTTCCATCTGGGACATGTCAAAAAAGGACGTCACTGCGGCAGTATCAACAACACACCTACAAGTGATTTTCTCTTTCCACTTTTAAGAAATCGTTCAGTATTTAGAAAAGTGGTGGCACGAAATAACCTTCGCCCTCTCGACTAGCTGCCGGCAATTTTTTTTATCATCACCATTTCGGGCGGGCTGGACTTGTAATAACCCAATATTGTAATCGAGTAATATTCTGTGTTCCAAAGTCAACATGTTAAACTGCATTAATTGTTTTCTATAATTCATTTTTTCCTTTGTTCTAAAACAAACTATTTTTAAAAAACGCTTTTTAATCGACTCAATTCGATATGTGTATTTGATAAAATTGATTCCAAATGAAGTATAAGGTTTTTAGTGCTTCTATGTTTTGAAAGTTTTTTGCTACAGGGCTACAAAGCCCAACATTTTGTTAGCTTTGCATACAGTTTTTTCAATGCTCATAGTGATGCCTAGATCTCGTATGCTAGTTGCGCTGTTAAAAACGGTATAGTTGAATGTGTAGTTAAAGTTATAATGGACTTTATTCAAACGATGCAATTTTTACATTTTTGAACATTTAAAAACATTTTGTTTTTCTACACCAGTCGTTCAAGTGATTCAGGTCATTTTGACGGATAGTACAGTTATTAACTGACTTAATTTCAGTAAATAGTGTTAACTCATCAACATAGAGCAGATATGAAGAATTGAAATTGAAAGTTAAAATATTTATAGAAGCAATAAATAGCGTAGGGCCCAGGTGGGATCCTTGAGGTTTCAATTTCTTCTGATTTATACCCGTTGATCACTACACACTGTTTTCGTTCAACCAGAGAAAACTAAAGCCAATTCAACAGTGTACCCGATATTCCAAAGCCTGCTAAGTTTTGGGTTAGTATTGAATGATTTACTTCATAGATGTGATGAACCTTCTGCCTCCCAAACACTAGTGAATTTTTCACACCACAATCGGCACTGCACACGTTGCTGGATTGTAGGTACCATGTTATTGATTTTATTCATGATATTAGGCATATATTGGCTCAGATCATGTAAAACTCCTGTCTTATGTACATATAATGATAATTACATTATCTCTGAATACCTCTAAAATCTCGATCTATATAAATTTTAAATTATCCCTTATTATACCTGTTCAAGGCATTACTTCTGTCAGAATATAAGTAATGTCATTTTGTGTAGTTTAATATTTAAGTTGCATTGTTAGAAGTCGTGATTGCGTTATTAAACACTAAGTAATATTCCTAAGTAATTTGCAGGAAGTAGCCACTTATTATTTCAAAAACCAAAAAAGTTTAATTATGTACAAGAAAAGAATTGTATATGGAAACTGACTTTAAGCTAGGCATAATATGAAATAATATAGGTACCTACACTTTAAACTACTAATTTTTTTAATAGTGTAAATTAAATTAGGAAGTCTAAATTCTGTATCAACAAATATTTCTATTACACCTCTTAAACTAACGTGCAAAGTATTTTTCACCAAATAGTAAACTAATTCTGAAAAATAAAAAAAATTATTAGTTAATATTTTTAGAAATTTGTCTCGTAGCATATTTTATGTTATTTTCTTTTCAATAACAGGTAACACCTTTTGTTAGTTGCTACAAGTAGAATTCAGTTCTGTGTGAAAATTACTTTTTACATTCTGGCACGATATTTAACCAATTCAAATTGTTGTTTGAATAATATTAGGTACACATTTTTATAACCTACCTGTCAATTTCAAGTAATGTATTGTTGTAAATTAAAGATAAGATGAGAAGGTGTAAGGCGCTTATCGATATTTCGACACACTTTTGGCATGCACCGGTTTCTGCCATGCGTTCTTTGTGATGCCCGCTCCTTAAGGCACATTCAGCCTTCGTAATATGTTGCACCGGTACTTGCAATGTGGTATCGCCGTTATCATAGTATGTTATATACATGATCGAGCCATATGCGCGACGAATAATTGTAAAGCTTAGACAGAGACAAACAGTTTAAATTCGAATTGAGATTTATCAATACCATTAGCAGAGAATACGAATGGGGCATACAGTGCCGATAGTGTGGCATTTCAGATTTAAAGGTGAGAAGAGACAAAAATTTGCATCCGCATCTTTTTAAAATTAAAAAAGAGATTTTGCCCAGACGAAATTCTAACTAATGTGGTTTATTTGCTTTGGCCCTACCGGCGTCGGCAGCAACTAAATCTACATTCGTGATAAAACTTCAGTGCATTGATAGAAAAACTACAGCTGACTGTTGCTTTTTTCAGGGTCGTATGAATATATGCAACTTTCATCCCCTGTAACAATGTTGTTTACCAGACGAGACGATCCGTGAAAGCGTTGGAATGTAGCTTTACACCAATTGACACGATCCTGCTTCTGGGCTTGTGTTAAATTGTGTGGTATCTACCGCGCACATAGTTTTCGTACCTCCAGGTGATCGTGCAGGATGCTGTTGATTGCTTTCACATCTATGCCTAAGACTGCTTGAATCGAACAGACGGTAACATGACGATCTTCCTCATATCATGTTACGTATGATGGTGATGTTTTCCTGTGACAGCACTCTTTGGGCGACCTTTACGAAACTCGTCACTTAAGGAAGAACGACCAAACCAAAATTCAATTGTACCAGCATTTTATAGTAGCTAATTAACACGATTCACTGCCAAACACGGACTTGAGTGCATTAAAACATTCTTCACAGCTTAAGCCGCGTTTGGAATTGCAAAAGTGGTTATTTCAAACAAGAAATTAAATTGAGAACGGTAATATATTTTTTTGTTCGGTCGCTTGTGAAAGGGTGCCTTCTCACGAGGCGTTTTTGCAGCGCTGCAGAAGAGAATGAAAAGGACGAATTCTGTGATACACTTGAAGCAGTATATAGAAAATGTCCAAAATACGATATCAAAGTAATTATTGGCGACATGAACGCGAAGGTGGGCCAGGAGGCCATCTATAGACCTACCATAGGCAAGCGTGGCCCACACATGCATTCAAATGATAATGGTGCAAGACTAGTAAACTTTGCAGCATCTCTCAATATGGTGATATCTACAACATACTTTCAACACAAGGCAATACATCAAATGTCTTGGAGATCACCCGATAATCAAACGTTTAACGCCATTGACCACATGCTTATCGATGCTCGTTTCAGTTCAAACGTAATGGATGCTAGAACATACAGAGGGGCCAATATCGATTCAGACCACTATTTTCTTATAACTAAAATACGAGAGAGAATATCTAACCTAAAAAAAGAAAGAGGAACCCAAGCCAAGAAATATGATACAGAAACACTGAAAGAGGAAGAAGTGGCAAACAAATATGCAAACCAGCTAACCAGGCAGTTACAAGAAAAAAAAAGCAAATAATGAAGTAGATATGACATGGAACCAGATAAAGCACAAAATCATAAAAACCGCTGAGAGAATGCCTGGTGTTAAAAAGCATAAAAGAGTATAGGACTGGTTTGATGCAGAATTCAGGAAAATGACGGAAATAAAAAACAATGCTTATAAGAAAATGTTACAGAAGCATCATACCAGACAGGCAGTAGAAGAATACAAAGAAAAAAGAAGAGACGAAAATAAAATACATAGAGCTTAGAAAAACGCATTCTTCGAGGAAAAGATGGCCGAAATTGAAACAAATAATAACCAAAACGATAGTCGGAAGATGTACCGTTACTTAAATCAAATAGGTAGAGTTCAAGCCAAGAATATCCATCTGTAAAGATGAAGAAGGCAATATCGTGACCGAAAGGAAAGCAATCTTAGCCAGATGGAAGGAACACTTCAGCTCGCTGCTAGGGGAGAGTACGCAAAGCCAAGAGGAGCAACAAGAATATGAAAACAGTATACAGAGAATAAGAAATGTAAATAAAGAGGGGTGCGAAATACCAACCATAGAGGAAGTCTCAGGACTAACCAGAAACACCTGAAGACGGCAGTAGATCAAAACTCCCGAAACGTCGTGTGATATACACCCTAGACCGTGGAAAAAGTCCGATAAACATATCATAATAGACCACTGCCAAAAAATGACATTCAGAGAACAATTTTATATGTTTGTAATAAAATGCGGATTAAATGTTGTAGTTCACGTAGAAGTATTAATGATCACTTGTGTTGATTTATTTTTTTAGATGCTTGAGTTGGACAAAAAAAATTAAAACGTTGAAATTGTAACAACCTCTTCCACCTTCCCCTAAGGCAAAATGTTAAACAAAAGAAATAATTATTATAGGAGGTTTTAAGAGTAAAGTAAGAATTCACACGATAGTAATGCTATATAGGAAGATTCGGGATAGGACACATTTCACTCAAAAGAACAGATTATTCATAGCTAACACACCCTATTCAAAGCTGTTAAGGTAAGTAAGTAGATGTGGAGATTGTTACGATATTTTTGGAGAGTCCCCCGTAGTATTGAACTTTCGCTAGCTGAATTTTTGAACTTGAATATTAATTTATGGTTGGCTTTTGTCAATTTTTGCATGCTCTAAACTAGGTATAATTAGCTGTATCTTATTTTGAATTATTTTCCTATAATTATCAAGCAGTTTGGTAAGCAACTCCTCGAATAATTACCCATATTTTACAAACTAAATTTATTTAGGTCATATTCCTACAGATATTTGTATATGGCGCTTAGGCAACCCCTGTTACAAATTCTTCTGCACTATTCTATTTGTTGCTAGATAAAGGATATCACTTCTTGCAGTCAAATTTTTTAGGCTGTTTTTTTCGCATCTTCTGGCCCAAAAATTTTGGAAAGTTTTGATAACTGGTAGCTGGTGGATTTTTGAGGTCTTTCCCATTTTAAACTTGGTGCAGGCTGCTAGTGCCTCGGCCGTGTGCTTAAATTTTTGAGCTAATTAGTATAGCTCAGCTCCGTTTTGGTTTTTCAGAGGATCTGAAAAAAGCACATGTGCCCTTAAGACGTTCGTATTTGATTTGGTTATACGTACGTCCTTCGCAACTGCGGATTCGTCTGAGGCCAGCATTGCTTCTGCCCTTTCTTCTGGCTCAATTCCAGCGTGAGGTAAGATAAGGCCAGTTTCTTCTTATTTGGGACTTATTTGGGCGTTGTGCGTTATAGCCATTTACTGTCGGACACCATTCCCTGTGGGATTCGATTTGCTGCGGATTTCGATTTACTGTGGACTTGGATTTATTGTGGGATGCCATTTCCTGTCGGCTACGACCTTGGGAGAGTTCGGACGCTTCCTGTGAGAGGTTGAACTCCCCCCTGAAGAGGCTTAGCACGCCTTGTTCAGCTGCACTCTGCGGGCATCCAAACCGTCGATTTGGGCCCCTGAAACCATCGAATTGTCAAGGAGCTCTACAAATTCCCTGGTAGCTACGCTGGAGGGGTAGCACTGCACTCACCTGTGATACAATCACCGCCTCCTAGGTCCGCTGGGCCTCTCGCTGTGTCTGCCGTAACCTTCATCGCTTCTGCCGCCCTCGGCCCTCCGCAATCCACAGGTCAGGAGCTGACATGTTTTTACTACAGGCAAGAAACTGATATAGCTATGGTGTATTTTATAGTTAGTTATTGGAATCTCGTCTCATTAACAGATAGGGCATGTAGGATATTTTTGGCACAGTAATGCTTCGTCGAGTTAGATGTTAGTGCATGCTTTTGTATAATTTTAATGTGTTATTGTGATAGGGCTATTGCAAATTTTGAGCGCCCATTTTGTGCAGGCTACTGACCTTTATTGAATCTTTAATCGAGCTCACTCGAATTGGTAAAGACAGCCCTGCGGCTCAATCCTGTAGGAGCCTTCGGTTTCGGATTGGCCTCGAACCACGGCGTCTCCGTGGGGGGGGCCTGCGGGCCTGCAAGGGCCTTGCTTAGGAGGTTCCGCTGCCGCTGGAGGCCGCCGCGCCCCATAGAACTCCCCTGCAAATTGTATGTTAGATCATCCGCGCTAGTAGTTCAGTTTTAAGGCAGCACTTACCGCATTTTGTCTACTGTTTGCTCGATATCTTCGGGTTTGTGTCGACGCCATTTGCATGTCGGTCGCTGAGGTCTGACGTCATTTTTAGCGTATCGTGGCTAGAGAACCGATTTCGGTAGCCGATTGCCTTACTTAGGAGTCGCGTGAGCCCGTTAATTATTTTGTCGGAACTCTGTTTGCGGCGTTCGCGATTTTTCCGCGTTATTGTAATTTATTCGCGAGTTTACGTAGGTACAAGTTTGCCGAAGGTTTATTCAAGCGATTGCTTTAGCGTTCATTTATGCACCTGATGTATTTCCACAAAGAAAACTGCTCTGTGACTATATGGCCATACACCCTCGTAGTTTTGACATTAGAAATTTTGGATTAATTACTTTAGGATCTTACTGAGCTGTATTCGGGGTTTCGCATCAGCTGTGCGCTTGCATAACCTGGCCCTGCTATATCCTGCCTCACAGGGATTAATTAATTTATTTATTTACTTTTTTTAATTTAATACTCGCTACGCTCCGTTTTTAACCGCGCAATGTTTTAATGTGTTAGCCCATTCACAGGTCATAGTCATTGCTGCTCGTGGGCTACTATTTGCTCGATATTTATATTTATATTTGTATTTATATTTATTATTGCATGTCGCATACTGTGTGTTTTCTTTGGTGTTGCTAGAAATATTGCCTGCTGTGATTTATATATATACTTGTGTTAGCCTTGCACTATAGTACGCACCAATATTTAAAATAAAGCTGTGATCTATTCATTGGTTGTTGGTTTGTTTATTTTTGACTTGCTGGTTTTTATCCTCGACCTTGTGTAAGGTCCGGCACAAGGAATTGGATCTGAGTCTAGGACCTGGCGCCCACTCCTTTTTTTTTGTATTCTCTTTCAGCTTAGCTGGAACCCTGCGACCCTCGCGGCGAGCTAGCCCAATTAGGCCGATAGTTACCAGCCGGCAAAATAACTAGTATAACTTTCGCCAAAAGGTAAGGCCGACCGTCTATCTTCCCTGACAAGATCTCCAAATAGAACATACAAAAATGAAATCTTCTTCTTCTCTAGCCGTTTTCCATCCTTTGGATGTAGGCCTTTTTCATATTTTTCCAAACAGTTCTATTCTGGGCTTTCTGATACCAGTTGAGCCCTGCATATCGCTTGATGTCGTCATACCATCTTTGTGGTGGTCTTCCTATACTGCGTTTTTCTTCCCACGGCTTCCATCTTGTTATTTTTCCGCTCCATTTATCAGTATGTCGAGCGACGTGGCCTGCTCATTGCCATTTCAAAGAGCATATTCGCTGAACTATATCTGTTATGTGGATTCTTTGTCTTATCCACTGATTTGTTTTGTGGTCTCTTAGTGATATACCTAATATCCTTCTTTTTATAGCTCGTTGGTGTATTTGTAGCTTGTTAAGTGTTTTCTTATGTAATACTAACGTTTCGCATCCATATGTTGTTATGGAAAGGATGCATTCGTTGTAAATTTTCGTTTTTAATGATATAGGTAATTTCATTTTCATGACATAGTTCAGTTTTCCATAAGCTGCCCAGCTTAGTCCTATTCTTCTCTTTATTTCCTCGTCCTGACGTTCTTTGGTGAGTGTTATGGTCTGTCCTTAGTATATATACGAGTCAACCATTTCGATATATTGACCATCAACCGTTAGTGCTTTTTAAATCGGTAATTGGTTTGTCATGATCTTCGTTTTGTAAGTATTCATTTCGAGTCCGACTTTATTTGCTTGTGTTTTTAGTTCCGATAGCATTTCTTTCAATTGGATTTCATCATGTGCGAAAATTACAATATCGTCGGCAAATCTTAGGTTAAGTATTTCGCCTTGTATCATGACACCTTTTTCTTCCCACTGGAGGTTCTTGAACATGTCTTCCAGCACCAGAGTGAACAACTTCGGCGATATTATATCCCCCTGTCTGACTCCTCTCTGTATTTCGATTTTATTAGTTATTTCATGAAGTTTTATTTTCATAGTGGCGTTGTTATATATATTTTTTATTAGGTCAATATATCTTTGGTCAATTCTGGAATTTCTCATTGCGCTAACAATGGCTTCCTTGTCTATCGTATCGAATGTTTTTTTTAAAGTCTATAAAAGCTAACCATAATTGTATGTTATATTCTATGCTTTTCTCTACAAGTTGTCCTACAGTGTGTAGATGTTCGATTGTGCCGTAATCTTTTCTAAATCCAGCTTGTTCCTTTGGTTAGTATAGGTCGAATTTTCTCTCTAGCCTGTTGGTTATGACCCTTATAAACAACTTGTATATCTGGGAGAGGAGACTTATGGGTCGGTAGTTTTCGAGGTCAGTGGGGTCCCCTTTTTTGTAGATTAGGATTGTGATGGAATTTTCCCAAGCTGTTGGTATTTCTCCTTGAGATAAACAGTTGTTAAACAGTTTTTGGAGTACTTGTTTTGTTGATGGATCACTTTCTTTAAGCATTTCGGGTAATATTTCATCTTCTCCCTCAGCTTTATTATTTTTCATCTGCTTCAATGCCATTTCTATTTCTTCGATTACTATTTCTGGCAATTCATCCGAGTTAACGTTGATGATTCGAGCTTTCGTTTGGCTGTTGTTTTTCTGGATATCTGTTGGATTTGGAGTAGTTTTTTTGTACAGATTGACATAGAACTTTTCGGTAATTTTTAGTATTTCATTCTTGTCTGTAATTATATTTCCTTGTTCGTCTTTGATTTTATAAATTTCCTTCTTCAGTGCGTTCTTTTTTCTAAAGATGCTTAATCCTCTGTTATTTTCAATAATTTCCTCCACTTGTTGTATGCGGTATTGGGTGATGTCATTTCTTGCTGACTTTCGAACTGTTTTGTTTAGTTCTACATATTCAGTAGAAGTTCTTTTCCCACTTTTTATTAAGTTTCTTTGCTTTTCCAGCATATCTTTGGTTTTCGATGAGAGTTTTTTTTTGTTTTCTTCCTCTATTTTTTGAAACTCCCATTGCTGTTTCTTTTATGATTCTTGAGATTCTGGTATTTCCTTCATTAATGTCCTTGTTGTTTTTCCCCGGGTCCTTATTGAAATTTGGCATTAGTTGTTTATTATATTCATCCTTGTTTGATCTCAATAGTGTTCTATCTATATTTACTATTTTCTTAAATCTCTTTGCTCGTTGTAACTTAGCACTTATTTTTATTGTGCTTCTTACCATACGGTGATCACTACCTGTTGAGAAGGTGTGTAGCACGTTAACATTTTGGACTATGTTTTTATGTGATGACATTATGAAATCTATTTCGTTCTTCGTCACCCCATTTGGGCTTATCCATGTCCATCTTCGGCTCTCCTTTTTCTTGAAAAATGAGTTCATAAGATACATTTTCTCTCCCTCTGCGAAGTTTGCTAGCATTTCACCTCTGTTGTTTCTGATGCCTAATCCGTATTTTCCAATATACTGGCTTGTGTCGTCGTCGTTTTTCCTATTTTTGCGTTAAAGTCGCCACCTGTAATAGTATATGTTGTTGGGTTCTCTTTTGAACTTTTTATTATGTCTTCGTAGAGTGTCTCAACTTCTTCATCTTCATGTTTGCTAGTTGGGGCATACGTTTGTATAAATTTTAACGATGTTTTTTTTGTTTATTATTAGAGTTATAACGGAGGGTGAACGGATTGTTGAAAGAATAACCAAATCATTTTTAATTTCATGTTTAATCACTATTTCAACGAAGCGTCCATTACATGTTGTTTCGTTACACTCTGTCGGTAAAGCAGTTTTCTACATATCAACAAAAACAGTGGCGTCACAGTTCATTGTTTAACAGTGGCGTTACACTACTCCCCCTTTGGACCACATAAACGTCCTCGGTTGTGGACAATATGGGTGAGGTTGCGTCGTTGGACGGGTCATAGAACACCTTCTTCTTCCGGACCCTCGTAGAAGATCGGACGGGAATGGGGTCGGGTGGTCTGGCTCCGGTCATCCTTCCATCCTTCGGCGTGGTGCTGAATGGCGGTTCGGCTGCGGTCATCCTTCCATCCTTCGGCGTGGTGCTGAATGGCGGTTCGGCTGCGGTCATCCTTCCATCCGTTGGAGTGGTGCTGGATGGCGGCCTTCCTCTTCTCCGTAAAGGGTGCAATGGCCTCTGGATCTCATCATCGGCAGGATTGATGTACCTGGTTAGGGCGGAGGCATGGTACGTCCCTAACGGAACCGTTGGGTTTTCCAGGGCACCAACTTGATAAGAAGTCGGGCTCACTATCTTAGTGACGATGTAAGGTCCATCGCGTCGCGGCGCGAACTTTGAAGTTATTCGAGCTTTAGCACTACTCAGCACGTGAGTGTCCACAAGTACACGGTCGTTAATACTAAGCGGTGGCGCGTCATGTAGCAGTCGATCAGCGTATTTCTTACTCGAATCTTGGGAAAGTTCGTGAGTTTCTCGAGCTTGGCTAAGAGTCGAAGCCAATGTACGCAAATATGGAGTAATTTGCGGCACAAAGTTTTCATTGTCTACGATCTGGCGTAAGTCACGTTGCACATCCTCTGGCGTTCGGAGCTCACGAGCAAAGGTAAGATACGCGGGGGTGTAACCGGTTGATTGACAACGCGAAGTGTTTATCGCGAATCGGACACAGGCAAGTTTGTCTCTCCAACTCGAGTGATCACTTTTGGTTAAGATCGCGAGTTGCGTTTTAAGATCACGATTTTTCCGCTCTACAGGATTGGCAGCGGGATAATAGGAAGGGATAAGTTGCTGCTTGAAGTTCAGGACAAGGGCGACTTTCTGCATCACCTCACCTACAAACTGAGTACCATTGTCACTTATTACTCGGCGAGGGGTTCCATAGCGGAGTATTATTTCTTCGATTAAGCACCGAGCACAAGCTTCAGCTGTGGCGCTTTTGAGTGGGAAAAGTTCTGTCCATCGACTTGAAGTATCTTCAACGACAAATATCCATTTTTCGCCGGTTGGCGTTTCAGGCAAGGGACCAAATAGGTCTATGGAAATTACTTCAAAACGTTGTGCTTGTACTGGGGTCTGCACAAGACCTGAAGGTTTAAGGTTTGAAACTTTATATCTTTGACATTCTATGCATTTAGCAACATAGTCTGTAATTTGTCTCCGCATTCCGTGCCAATAGTAACGAGGAATGATTCTTTGAAGAGTGCGCTCCACGCCATAATGTCCAGCAAGGGGTGAATTGTGCGTTTCTTGCAACACCTTGGAAACTTCTGACTTGGGAACGACTTGCTGAGCTTCCTCTCCATCATAATCAGAAGAATATCTATATAATATTCCATTAAGCAATATATAACCACGATCGCACCATCTGCGCGAGTCGAGTTCATTCAGTTCGGGACCCTCAAGAGAGTCTATTATTTTCTTTAAATCGGAGTCTTCAATTTGACTTTGCCTAATAGCTTTCGCGCTATCAGTAGGTAGATTGACGGTTACCAGGCAAACTTTACAGTTCGTATCATCTTCATCATGACACGGTGGCCTAGACAGTGTATCTGCTAAGGCGTTGCAACGACCTGGGGTATATTCTATCTTTAAATCGTATGGCTGTAAAGCCAAAGCCCATCTGGCTAATCTTCCACTTGGAGATTTAAGCGTCATCAGCCATTTAAGCGGTTGGTGGTCACTCTTGACCCAACAGAGGAACCTTCAATGTATCCTCGAAACTTGTTCACTGCCCAAACAATACGAAGAGCTTCTCGTTCAGTTGTGTGGTAGTTCATTTCAGCAGAAGTCAGCAGTCTGCTGGCGTATTCGATTGGTCCTTTCTTCAGGACCCTCCCCCTGGAGTAGAGCCGCAACTATCGCATATGAGCTTGCATCTGTACGTAAAATGTACGGTTGTGTTGGGTCAGCTGGACGCAGAATTGCGCTAGTCGTCAATAATTCTTTTAGCTTTTCAAAGGACTGTGTTTGCTCAGGGCCCCATCGCCATGTTACATTCTTCTTGGTCAGGGTGCTGAGAGGCTTTGCTACATCAGCAAAGTTTTCTATAAATCTTCTGAACCACGAGCAGGTTTGGAGAAAGGTTAACAATTGTTTAACATTTTGTGGCTCAGGAATGAAGGCTATTGCTCGTATTTTCTCTGGATTTGGCGATATACCCTCTGGAGTAAGTATGTGACCGAGATATTCGACCTGGGTACTACTGAAAGTGCATTTAACGCGATTCAGCGTTAGCTTGAACAATTTTAATCTATCGAAAACTTCTCTTAATTTTCTTAAGTGCGCTTCGAACGAAGGAGAAAGTACTATGAGATCATCTAAGTAAGCGAACATCGAAATATGCTGTAGACCTGATCTGAAACGATCGATAAGACGTTGAAACGTCGCAGAAGCCGTTTTCAAACCGAAAGGCATAGTTATATATCTAAATGTTACAAATGGAGTGATAAAAGCGGTCTTATCTCTGTCTTCTGGCTTAAGAGGACTTGATGGTATCCGCATCTCAAGTCGAGAGTGGTCATACAGACAGAATTATACGTAGAATGCAGTAGATCATCGATCCGTGGAAGCGGGTATGTGTCCGAACGAGTGATGGCGTTCAAACGTCGATAATCAACGCATAGCCGGGTGGTGCCATCCTTCTTAGGGACTAACACTACCGAAGAAGCGAAGGGTGACTCACATTCTTCAATGACTTCATTTTCTAGAAGTTTATCCAGTTCTTTTCGAAGTATTTCCTTCTTGGCAGGAGCTAACCGATATGGAGGTACCGAGATAGGAGTATCATCTGTCAATGGAATTCTGTGCTCTGCAAAAGGAGTGACATCTGTGCTCTTCTTAAAGAGTGTAGCATTCTCTTGAATTAATGATTGCAGTTGGGGCGCGTTCTGAATCGCTGGCTTGAGTTGCTTCATTGTTCTTAATGACAGGTCAATCTCAATAGAATTAACTATTAATGTTTGGGTAGCATCAGAAGTTACTGGCTCTTGATGAAAGTCGTAAGTAACTTGGGGATCACTTGCGAATGACCATTGCATTTTTGAGAAATTTAAAATAATCTCTGCTTGGGCAATAAAATCGACACCTAGTAATGTTTTACTATTTGTATATTCGGGAATAGCTGCAAATGAAGTAGAAATAGTTCTATCTTGAAGACAGACACTACAATCAAAAATCTCAACATCGACAGTTCTGGTCTGACCATCTGCTAAAATCATTTGCATATCCGTTGGAGTAAATGGGGCAATCAATAGATCGTAAATAGGAATACAGATTGTAACCTGCTATGCTACATTTTGCACCTGTATCAACATATGCTAATCCAGTCTTAGCAAACACGGAAATTAACAATAATGGGCGAGAAGAACTCGTTGGTAAGCACATATCTGAGGATAATAATTCTACAGAGGCAGCTTTATTTACAACAGCCGCATCCGGAGGCGTATTGCAATTTGGGCATCGCGACCGTATATATCCTGGTGCTCCGCAACCGAAACAGGTTAATTGCGAACTACTGCGAAAACTCGTTTGGGGCAACTCCACATTGGATCGTGAACTTTGAGGCGACCCTACGTTAGTTGATAAGTTTTGCGACCTAGTCGAAGCATATTTGCGGCATTCTGCTTGAATATGACCAACATTCTTACAGAAAGTACATTTGGGTCTCAATTTGGACTGTTTATGCAAAGATGACGTATCATTGTTATTTGGCGGGACAGATACTCCTGTAAAACCATCTTCGATCGACCTTGCTTTGTCTATTAAATCCGTAAACGTTTTTATGTCATCCCGTGGCAATCGCTGCCGAATTCGCTGATTAAGTAAGCTATAAATCATGTCTAACTGGTGCGTTTCGTGAAGAGCCGGCGTGGGAGGAAGACGCGCTAATAATGCACGCGCGGAAGCCACAAACACGTCAGTTGGTTCTTTAGCTTGCTCTTTAGAAAACAATTCTTTGAAAATTTGATGCGGCGGCTTGTTAAAACCGAAAGCATGCCTGAGGCTTTTAATGCGTCGTCCCATGACGTAATACTGGATTTGACACCTTGAAACCAAGTTGCAGCTAACCCATCTAAAAGCAAAGGGAGTCCTTTAATTGCATTCGCGTCTGAAATCTGCAGACATTCCTTGTATACGCATATGGCGTCAATAAATGCATCGCAATCTTCGTGTTGCTTTCCCGCAAAACGGGACTGGCATTTGAGAAATTTGAAGCAGCTAAAAATGATGTTGCGGCGGGAGCGGGGGGTCCCTTCGTTGACGAATATGTTTCGCATGCCTAGCAATAAAGCATTTAATTGTTCTTGCGTCATTATAACAGGATCTGCCATTGTGACGTTCGCTGTGTTTTGCAACTTTTGCGGTAAGTTAGTAAAGGCGGGAAATCTATCAGGACGTGGTCTGAGGTTATGAGACATAGAAAGGAATACAGCAGAGCGGTTTTAACCGTAATGCTAGCAAAACTTGGTACACAAGTAATGAATTACACGAACATTCGTATACGCGGTTATCACACGCCGTCTATTTACTTTTAAATGCAAAGAATGCACCTACCTCAAACTTGCGTTCTGTACGGGCTGCTAACGAGAGAAGCACATTGAATTTAGCACTGTGTAGCACTGTATTATTACACGTTTTTAAGCCACAAGTTAGGCCTCGAGTTTGGCGCCATTGTATAACGGATGTTGAACGGATTGTTAAAAGAATAACCAAATCATTTTTAATTTCATGTTTAATCACTACTTCAACAAAGCGTCCATTACATGTTGTTACGTTACACTGTGTCGGTAAAGCAGTTTTCTACATATCAACAAAAACAGTGGCGTCACAGTTCATTGTTTAACAGTGGCGTTACAAGGATGCATTTGTGCAGATGGACCATGGATACCGCCAACGATAATTTTTAAAGGCGTACGTTGGAACGAATTGCTAAAAAAAGATTGTCTGCCTAACTCGCAAATCAAGTTATCACCCAAAGATTGGATTAATTCAGATATATATTTAGAATGGTTCCAGTTTTTTATTTCCTCAGTTGCTGTGAGACCGTTGATTTTAATAATGGATTCTCATGCATCCCACATTAGCCTACTCCTCAAGTTATTGACTTGGCCATCAAAAATGATATTCATCTTTTAACTTTTCCGGCCCACACGACACATCTATTACAGCCTTTGGACGTGGGTGTCTATAAATCTTTAAAATCTCATTGGGCTAAAACAATGACTGATTATATGACTAAACATCCACATGATAAACCAAATCGTTTCAATTTTTTTTTCTATCTTTAACAACCCATTTGTGAATGCTATGTCTACATCAAATATCCAGAATGCTTTAAAAAAACAGGCATTTTTCCATTCAATGACAAGATGATAATGAAGGAAGCTACTGCTCCGTCTCTACTAACTGAAAAAGCTATCGAAATCAACCCTTCGGTCAACCTAACAGTTGATAATTCAAATTCTGTAATCCCTACCGATAACTCTCCAATTCTGTATAATCAAAATTCAACTTCTGCAACTATCCCAAGCCATTCCTGTCAACCAAGCAGTTCTTCATTAACACCGTCAAAAAGTAGTCAAGTAGAACGACTTTTGACCGTGATAAGAGCCCCGAAAACTAATGCCAAGAGTGGCAAGAGAAAGTCCGATCCGTCAGCAAAAAATATAACATCACCAACTTATATTGCTAAAATGAAAAAAAGTTTCCAAAATCTAAAGAACAAGTAAAAAAATTGTTTTCAAATACGATAACAGCTGGTACAAAGCCGTCCACTCAGTCTAAAAAGGTATCGACACCAACTAATGCAACGAGTAAACCTTCTACATCTGGAATTATGACTAAGAAAATAAAAAAAATTAACGACGATTGGAAATGTGGATCGTGCAATGGCTTGTACTCAGATGACGTCCAAATTAAAAACGGTGCGGAATGGATTCAATGTTCTTTTTGCAGGGGAACCTTCCATGAAAAATGCCAATCAGAAGAGCCTGATAAAACTGGTACTTTCATGTGTGATTTATGTTGCGAAGATGTTTGAAAATGTAAATACTTTACTAATGCACATCTTAAATAAAAATTTTGTTATTTTATATTGAAAACAATGCTTTTTTTCTAATATCACCAAATAGCCTTAGCACTATCACCAAATAACCTAACCTGTCACCAAATAACCTATATAGGTAAGGCATTGTTTAAAGTTGTGGCAAGCCTGATAAATTACATTTTTAAAAAAATGCAAAGGGGAGTGTCTGAGATGTCTATCAAAGATATCTGATAACTTAAAATTATTTATAATACCTTGGAAGTTTATAACAATACAGTTTTCAAGAATTATCACCAAATTAACTTACCTTACCCTATAGATAAAGAATCAGATGATGAAATTGACCATAAAAATTTGTTAGTGAATGACTACATTATCGTCAAGTTTTGTACCAAGAAAAGTGAAGTTCATTACGTTGGCCAAATTAAAGAAACAAATGGTAGCAAACTACAAATTCAGTTTCTGAGAAAGAAAGGAAATAAATTTTATTCTCCCATCATAGAAGACATTTCTACTGTGGACATTAGAGATATAGTTCGCAAATTGCATTCTCCTTCGAATACCAAGGGCACCCAAAGAACATCATCTCTTATTTCTTTCAACATTAATCATTCAAGATTTAATTTCCGATAGCGTACAGTCCTATTATATTTACATGTAGTGTAAACTCACTTTATTTAAAATCCTCCTCTGTCCATCATCCTTCGTAAGGACGTGGTGGCATCATGATGTTTGCGCTATCTTTTCGGACCATGTTGTTCTGTCTTGCGCTTGGTGGGTTGCTTCTTCAAATGTGTATCCCGTGACTGATTTGATCTGGTCCGTCCATCGCGTGGGAGACCGTCCTCTCGCTCTTTTGCCTTGGACATTGCCTTCCACAATTAGTCGTTCCATGGTGTCCCCACCTCTTACTATGTGGCCAAAGTATCGAAGAATGTTTCTGCTTATTGTTGTTATGAGTCTTTTTGTCGTATTTAGTTCCTCTAGGACTGAGGCATTCGTACGGTATGCAGTCCAAGGTATTCGTAAAATTCTTCGATATACCCACATTTCGAAAGCACTTATTCTCTTGGCATCTGTTTTCTTGACGGTTCAAGTCTCTGACGCATAAGTGGCAATGGGGAATATGAGGGATTTAACGAGTCGCAGTTTGATGTTTCTTATGATACTGGTGCTTTTCCATATTTTGGTCAATTTGACTGTTGCTGTTCTACCCATCGCAAGGCGTCTGCGGATTTCCTCTTCGCAACTCCCGTTGTTGGTTATTATTGAGCCTAGATAATTGAATTGGCTAACTGTTTTGTATCCTGCGATCATTCCAATTTCGGGTTGGTTGTTTCTCGCCCTGTCGATGACCATGACTTTTGTTTTATCTGGATTTAGCTTAAGGCCGTATCTTTCACTTGTTTCTTTGAGCCTGCTCATAATATGTTGTAGTTCTTCTTTTGAGGTCGCCAGTACTACTGTGTCGTCTGCGTAGCGCAGGTTGTTGATTCTGTAGCCCCCTATCGTTACTCCGCCTTGCCATTCGTCAAAGGTTTCACGCATTATATGTTCACTGTATATGTTAAAAAGTAGTGGAGAAATGATGCACCCTTGGCGTACCCCGGCTCTAAGGTTAAAGTCTTTTGAGTATTTGTTACCGACTCGTACTGTGGTTGTGTTATTCTTATACAAGTTGCAGAGTAGCCAGACCAGGTGTTCTGGGACTGCCTTCTTTAGTAGTATATCTTTCAAGGCGGCCCATTGTACTGTGTCGAAAGCCTTAGAATAGTCCACAAAGCATAAGTATGTTTCCATGTTAAATTCGCGAGATTTTTCAACTATTTGACGAAGGTTTAGGATTTGCTCCCGTGTGCCTTTGCCAGGCATGAATCCTGACTGTGTTTTGGAAATCTGCGGGAGGAGGAGGGGTTTCATCCGTTCGTTGATGATGGTCAGCATGACTTTGCTAGCGTGGGATATTAATGCTATTGTGCGGTAGTTCTTGCATTCAGATGGGGAGCCTTTTTTGTATATTGGTATAAATATAGATTTACACCAGTCTGATGGCCACTTTCCCGTATTCCATATTTCTTGGCATATGTTATGTATTAATTCTATCCCGGTGTGGTCTAGCTCTTTGAGTGCTTCGGCAGTTATTTCATCGAAGCCAGGGGATTTTCCATTCTTGAGCTTTTTCAGAGCAGCGGTAACCTCTGGTCTTAGGATGTTTGGCTCCTTTTCCGGTATTGACTCGGGTATATCAAGTTCTTCGTCCGTGTTAGCGTATAAGTCTTCGCAGTAACACTTCCAGACTTCTGCAATTTCTTCTGGGTTGGTGACAGTTCTTCCTTGTGAATCTCTGATGTTTTGAGTTTGCGGTTTGAAGTACCTTGATAGATATTTAACTGTATTGTACAGTTCTCTCGATTCATTGCGGTTCGCATGCTGTTGTAGCTTCGTACATATCTCTGTTATGTGCCTATTCTTGTCCCTTCTGCTTAGGCATTTTATTTGTTTATTGAGTTGGTTTATATGCATTTGTTTTTCATATGGATCGGATGTTATCGCTCTGACTTTCCTTCTCTGTTCAACAAGTTGTAGTGTTTCCTCAGACATCCAGTGCTTTTGTTTCCCTGCTGCGTTTTGTGGATTTGTGCTGTGTACAGCGTTTATTATCCATTTCTTTGTGCCATTGAAAAAGGAAGTGTGCGACGCGATAACCGTGATACGGCCCCGTCCACTAGTAAAGTATAAATAAAGTTTTTTCGGTTAAATCGACACGAAGTAATTAGTGAAAAGACGATTTTAAATGAACCCAACGTTTATAGTAAACGGTAAAGTAAAGTTTACGAAAAAATCGCAAATTTAGTGATCAAAAACGTAACGAACAACAGACAATATTATCAATCTTAAAGGCGAGAGTCGCTAGTGATCAGCAAACCGGGTACGTCACCGCAAAGAACATTCGCGATTGGTGCATTAATGAGGTTGATTTTGTTTGTTTGTGTTGGACAAAGTAAACAAAACATGCGATTAGGCTAAAACTAAAGTGTGATTACATTGGCGACAAATTTGATCGCAGTGAAAATACGGACGAAAGTCGCAAGCAACGCCGCAAGGCCATCACAATTCACAAGTACAGAGTGGCGCGCAACGTAAAATTCCAGCGCGATACGGCAATTGCATTTCTACCGCGATAATATTAAAACCATAGCGGGAGAACTCAGATTACTTGAACCCAAAACGGAAGAGGAGCGTAAAAATTACCGGAGCAAAGCGAATCTTGTCAGGAAGATGCTGAGAGTTAATTATGAGAGTGATGGATCCTCGACGGAGGAAGGCAAAAGAAAAAGAGCTGGAGAAGAAGATATTTTCTCTAAGAGCAAAAAAACAGTGAGATCACCCGGAAAATCGAAGAAAACGGAACACATCAATGAATTTGAAGTTGAGAAAGGGAATAAGGATCTATTAAGCTTGATGAAGGAAATGATGATAGATATTAAAGAAGTGCGCCGTAACCAAGAGGGACAGCAAGAAGAAATTCGCAAAATGAGGGAGGAGCTAAAAGAACAAAAGATGGAACAACAGACATACTACAGAGAAATGGCTGCACTACAGAAAGAGAACGAAGAATTGAGACAAAGGGTAGAGGATCTGGAAAGAAAATCCAAGAAAGAAGAGTTTGAGAAGAGTATTAGAATCCTAGAAGATAAAATGGAAAATCGAGAAAAAGAAGAAACAAGACAAAATATAGTTATCAAAGGCCTGAAAGTAGAAGATCAGAATGTTAAGGAAAAGGTGGAAGCATTTTTAAAAGATAACTTAGGGATTCAACCAGTAATTACAGAGCTTTTAAAGTAGGAAAAGACGAATCAAAAAAAGTAATTGTAGTTAAAATAGGAAATTGGGGTAATAAAATTGAAGTTATGAAAAGGAAAGCGAATTTAAAGGGAACAAGAATTGTGATAGATAATGATTTGACAGTGAAGGAGAGGAAGATTCAGTCCCAGATAAAAGTAATAGCAGAAGAAGAAAAAAAAATGGCAAGCAGGTCAGGGTTGGTTACCAAAAATTATATATTAACAATGTATGGTACAAATGGAACACGAAAGAAAATAAGTTGCAAATACAAGTCCAAAAAAATGAGATAAATAAAGAAGGAAATCGCATGGAGTCTCAAGATATAGACTCTCCATCAAAAAACTAGTTACTAAAAACTGCAGGACTGACAATTTGACAACGAATAAGGCATCGATCAAGATTAATATAAATAATGCAAATATAGGAACTTGTACTAGAAAGGAAGTTACAAACAGTAAGAACCAAAAAAAAAGTAAAAGGGGAGAAGAAAAACTAATTGTGGGTTTTTGGAATGCACAGGGATTAAACAAACCAGGGAAAATGAAGCAGTTAATAAAAGAAACAGTAGAAAACAAAATAGACATTTTATTAATCCAGGAAACTAATCAAAAAGGATTAGCAAATATAAACTTAGGAAACTACATATGGCTAAATGGCGGAGGAGATCTAAACAGATTCGGAACAGGATTTCTAATACAAGAAAAACTAAAATCAATGATAGTGGACTACAAAGTAATAAATGAGAGATTGAGTTTGCTAAGGTTAAAGGGAAAATTTAGAAAGTACAGTGTAATAAATGTTCATGCACCAACTAATAATAAAGAAATGGAAGAAAAGGAGCAATTTTATGATGAGTTAGAACAGATATTGGAAAGCATTCCAATATTCGACATTAAAATAATAGCAGGAGACTTAAATGCAAAGATAGGGAGGGAAAAGGAATATGAAAAGATAGTGGGAAGGGAAAGCTTACACGAACACACGAATGAGAATGGCCAGTGGCTCATAAATTTTGCGGCGAGAAATAATATGATCAATATTTCTACTTGGAAGAAAAGAAAGGATATACACAAGGCAACTTGGAGGCACCCAGATAACGAAACAAATAACCAAATCGACCATATGTTAGTTTCAAAGGTAAACAAGGATTGCATTCAAAAAATCAGAACATACAGGGGAGCAGACATAGGATCAGACCATTATTTAGTAAAAGCGATGATAAAACAAGAAAAGCCAAAAATCAAGAAAAAGAAAACAAGAAAAAACAGGTGGCAGTTGAATGCACTAAAAGAGGAAAACATATTGGAGAAATTTAAAGAAAAATCAAAAAGTCTTGCAGAAATAAAACCAAAAGAAAATAACATAGAAGAAGAATGGAGTAAAATAAAGGAAGTGTTGATGGAAAGTGCAGAAGTTTTGGGAAAAGAAAAAAAAATATATACAAATGATTGGTTTGATGAGGAGTGCGAACATGCAATTAAAGAAAAAAATAAATCATGGAAAAAAATGTTAGCAAATAACACACAAGAAACAAAAAACCAGTACAAGAAAGATAGAAATACAGTAAACAAAATTTGCCGAGAAAAGAAACGAAAAATGGTAGATAAGAAGATGCAAGAATTACAAGAGAACTACAACTATAAAAATACAAGAATGTTTTATAAGAGCCTAAAAAATCAGCGGGGAGAACGTTACAGTGGCAAAAGCGTTGGAATACGAGATTCCCAAGGACAATTATGTATGGATGAAGAAAAAGTTATGGAAATTTGGGAAGAATATTTTAAAGGTACTCTGGTAGCACAAGAAGTATGGGAAAGGGAAGAGAAAGAAGATGAAACAAATGGAAGTGACGAAACGGCACCTTCAAGGGAAGAGTTCGAGCAAGTTATTCAAAAGATGAAGAATAATAAAAGCCCAGGAATAGACGAAATACCGCTAGAACTAATAAAGTACACAGACGAATCAGTAAAAGAAAGAATTTTTGAACTAATTACAGAAGTATGGAAACAGAAAAGAATGCCAGCAGAATGGAAACTCGCAATTATAAGTCCAATGTACAAGAAAGGAGACCCACAAAGAACTGAAAACTACAGACCGATATCTCTGTTAACTGTTGCATACAAAATTTTCACAAGTATGATCAATAAAAGGTTACAAGAGGAAGCAGATACAAAAATAGGTAGTTATCAGTGTGGTTTTAAAAAAGGAAAATCAGTTATCGATCATATCTGGGTAATAGGGCAAATCCAAGAAATGTGCAATAGAAAGGATACAAGAATTTATGCACTATTTGTAGATTTTCAGAAGGCGTATGATTCAATAAAGAGAAAAGAAATCATTACAGCATTAAAAGACCTGGAATTCTCCCCAGCAATAATACAGCTAATACAAATGTCTTTAGGGAACACAGTAAACAAAGTTAGATTTCAAGGCCATGACTCCAAGACATTTGATAGCAACATAGGACTTAAACAAGGGGACCCCTTATCCACCACATTGTTTAATATAGTATTAGAATCAGTACTTAGAAAAAGTAAAATAAAAACAGGATACCATTTAGCAAGAAATTCCTATCAGTGCCTTGCCTATGCGGATGATGTGGTATTCTTAAGTAGAACCAAAGAAGAATTAAAGGAAATAATAGCAAGATTCCAAAAAAGTGCAATAAAGATCGGTCTAAAGATTAATGAGAGCAAGACAACATACATGATTTTAAATAACAAAAACAAAACAGGAAATGAAACACTAAAAATAAAATTAGAAAACCAACTACAATGTTTTAAAAAAGAAGAACAGGTAATATACTTGGGGGTACAGATTTCAGAAGAAGGAGGTTCCAGAAGGGAAATTATGAGAAGGTTAGCAGCAGGGTCAAGATGTATAGGGGCGTACAATAAGATTATAAGGGACAAAAAGATATCATGCAGGATTAAAGAGTGCATTTATAAAACTATAATCAGGCCAACAGTAACTTTTGCGGCAGAAACATGGGTAACTGATCAAGAAAGTAATAAAAAATTGGATGTGTGGGAAAGGAAAGTCTTGGAGGAAAATTTATGGGGGAATCAAAGAAGGAGAGGTATGGAGACGGAAAACGAATCAAGAATTAGAAGAATGCTATAAAGACAAAAAGTTAAGTGTAATAGTAAAACAGTGTAGGTTAAGGTGGCTGGGTCACATTATAAGAATGGGAGATGAGGATTTGGTAAAGAAAGTGTATAATGCAAAGTGGGGTGGCAAAAACAGAAAAGGCAGACCAAGGAAAGTATGGGAAGAATGTGTTAAAGAGGATTTACAATCAATAAACGAACACAACTGGGAAGAAATTGCAAAAACCAGAAAGTTGTGGAAAATAAAAGTGAATAGTATAGATTAGTTGGTAATTATTGTTTGTGAATAGTATAGAATAAATAGCCAAAGGCCTTAAGGCCTATAGTGCTGTATGTATATATATTGTGTCATTCCATGTCAGTTGCGGATCTCCCTTAGGTTGTGGTATTGTGCTGCTAGATAGTGCTTCTCGGAATGTCTCTGGGTCTTTTGGAAATATTTTAGTTGTTTTTACTCCCACTGTGGGTTTTCTAAATTTGACTGTGTATTCTGATCTTAGTAGTTTGTGGTCAGATCCGCAGTCGGCACTTGGTTTTGCTTTTACATCTGTAACAGAGGTTCTCCATCTTCTTCTGATTAGGATATAGTCTATCTGGTTCTTAGTCCGGCCATCCGGAGAGGTCCAAGTAACGGGTGTCCGCCGGCAAATTTCATTTTTAAACTTGAAATAAAATTGTTATTTCTTAAAATATGTTATTGAAAAAAAAACAAAATAAACCTTAATCTTTGGGAAATTATTTGTGAAGCAGCACATCCGCCAAATGACGCCCCTCGCGTCGTATCACTTCTTCCAAACGAACTTGAAAATTTTGAATCACACGCGTAAGCATAGCAGGTGTAATCGCACGAATTTCTCGGGTGATGTTCTGCTTTAACATATCCAAAGTGGGTGGTGCATTCTCGTAGACTTTTGATTTGAGATATCCCCACAAGAAAAGTGGGTGTCCAGTTGCAAATTTCGTACGAGAATGCGCCACCCACTTTAGATGTGTTAAAGCAGAACATCACCCGAGAAATTCGTGCGATTACACCTGCTATGCTTACGCGTGGGATGCAACATTTTCAAGTTCGTTTGGAAGAAGTGATACGACATGAGGGGCGTCATTTGGCGGATGTTCTGCTTCACAATCAATTTCCCAAAGATTAAGGTTTATTTTGTATCTTTTTTCAACAACATATTTTAAGAAGTAAAAATTTTATTTCAAGTTTAAAAATGAAATTTGCCGGCGGACACCCGTTAGATAGTCGTCGGGCATGGTTTTTGAACATGGGTGTTCGTGACAGCGAATTCATTAATTAAAATATAACTTACTAAATCTATATATCTGTATGTTTTCTTAGCCCTAGTATTATGTTCAAATATACCCAACGAATTGTTCAAATGTACACCACGAAGTATTCAAATGTACTCCATTACGGGGTACATTTGAACAATGTCACGGCTTTAAAAAAATTAATTGTAATATAGAGACATGCTGATAAATATAAATGACACTTGTTGGAATTCAAACTTAATATACATAAGCATACTACAATATATGAATTATGGTATTCCTGTAAAAATAATCAGCAAAAAGAAGCATTATTTAAAAAAGTGTTAAAGGTGCCCCACTCTCCCCTATATATACGCATATTTTCGTATATTTGAGTGCATATAATTATCAGCTTTAGTCATTAGTGGTGTTGGAAGTCCCCATAAAATGTACAGCGACGCCTATAATTGGCCTAACGGCTGTTGGCTGAGTACGGAATAAAATAAAAAATAAAATAACCTAAAGTATCCTAACCTAGAATTTTCGTTCCTGGACCTGGTGGACAACTATCGTGGTGGGGCGGCACGTGACCAACGTTTTCGACTGGAGAATAAACATAAAGCCGGCGCCACACATTCGGATATTTGTGACAAATATTTGTGTATTTGGCAAATATCCGAATATGTGGTTGGAACAAATATTTGAACAAAGCAGCAAATTTAGATAATTGCGACAAATACAAATATTTTCCGCTCAAAGTCGGTAAGTTATCACAAATCAAAGGCGCCAAATACTCTCAACTTTGACCGAACCACATATTTGCACCAATATTCAGACAGTTTTGCGCGCAATCTTGACGGCATCGGCACGTGCTGGTGCCTGTTTGTGTATGTTTACTATTGTTTAGTGTGATTAGTGCGTTCACAATGGAGTGGTCAAATGAGGTGACAATGGAGTTTTTAGATCTTTATGAAAATTAACCTGCAATTTGGAATGCTATGCATCCGCTTCACAAAAATAGAAATTCAGTCTACGACGCGTGGCAAAGAATTCAACAACAATTAGCAATAGAGTCCTCCATCCCAGACCTTAAAAAAAAGAAAGAATCTTTGATGGCTAGATTTCGCCAGTGTCAAGCAAAGGTGAAAAATACTTCTAAAACTGGCACTGGCACAGCTACTGTGTATAAACCGATTTGGTTTGCGTACGAGAAGATGGCAAAGTTTCTGAAAAATAAAGATGAACCGAAGAAAAAATAAATTCACAGGTATGTATTTTATTTGTTTATTTGTACTTTACAATCCAAGATTTACATGTTCTATTCTTTGTATTAACACAAATAATTGTACTTCCATATTATTAACAGTAAGTGTCTTGCCAAGCCACCTTACCATGTGCCATAAAATATTCTGCAAATTTATTTCGCACGTCTTTTGCTGCGAAACTTGGTTTTCTTGGCACTTTCTGAAGAGGTAAAAACGATGACATGTTGTCATTATCCTGACGCCAAATTCCTGGTATAATTGTTCCACTTTCTTCACTGTCAAACGTTCCCAAGGGAGTATAACTTGAGCGTGACGTCTCACTTCTTCGCAAAAAATTGTGTAGCAAAACACATGTCATTCCCACAATAGCAACTTTCTCCGGCTGCAGTAACAGCGGTTTTCTTAATACACGAAATACAGAGGACATTATTCCAAAAACGTTTTCTACAATACGACGTGCCCGTGAGAGGCGGTAATTGAAAATTCTTTGAGTACTTCCTTTTTGAAATACACCTGGATAGGGTTTCATCATAGAAGTAGTTAATGCAAATGCATCGTCAGCAACAAAAACAAATGGTAAAGGTGTATTGTCCCCTTGTAGGGGTTCATCTGAAGGTAAATTCAACTCTGTATTGTCCATTAATCGGAAAAGTTCACTATTTCGAAAAACTCCGCTATCACTGATTCTACCTTGGCATCCGCAATCTACGAACGTAAAACAGTAGTCTGCATCCACCAAAGCCATTAATACAACACTAAAGAATCCTTTGTAATTAAAATATTCACTTCCGCTATTTATAGGTGATTCAATCATTATATGTTTTCCATCTAACGCACCTAGACAGTGTGGAAAATTCCAATTTTCTTCAAAACGGGCCGCTATTTTTTTCCATTCTGCTGGGCTGGTGGGAATCTGAAACACAAACGCAATTAATTAATTTAAGGCACAATTTAAAATTGATTAATAAACAATGCTTAACATTTCGGTACAACACATAAAATAAAAATTTACAAATGGTTTTTGTTTTAGAATACTGATCCATAAGAAAACAACGATGAGTCCGAGGACGTAGAAAATGTCGATGAAAATCCAGGTAAGTGTAATGTTATTTTTGATTTTTTTTTAACCGACTTCAAAAAAGGAGGAGATTCTCAATTCGTCTGTACCTATATATATTTTTTTTATGTCTGTTCGCCGATTTCCTCGGAACACCTTGACCGATTTTGATGTTCTTAGGCTCGTTTTGTGCGGAAGTTCTCCAAGTTGGTCCTATTTTTTTATATTACGAAATTCTCAAAGGGTGGCGGGTAAAAGGGGTTAATTCATAAAAATTCGCGGTTTTTGGAATAAAATCGAAAAATTTGTTATTGCCTTCACCGATTTTAGTGTTATTAGAATCATTTTGTGTAAAAGTTCTCGGAGTTGATCGTATATGTTTTTATAAATATAACTTGTAAATAATCACTAAAAAGTTAAAAATATATTTTTGAAAAAAATATACTTTTTAGCGCTTTTTCTTTTGAAGTCGGTTCTATTTTTTTTCAAAAATATTTTATTTTTGTCAATTTAGTTTTTTGGTCCTGTACAGATGTTTCACCAGATGATGTTGACACGAGTGAAATACCGGAAACCGCTACATCGGAAGATACATTTAAAGCACCTCCCTACAAAAAACGTAAACTTCGCACTTCCGACAATAGAAAATTGGAAAACCAGATGAATGAAGCGTACATTCTCATAAAAAAATCCTCAACCCAACAAAAAATCAACGAAGTTGACGAATGTGGTTTATATGGAAACCTTATTGCAACCAAATTGCGCAAACTGGTTGAAGTGACAAGAGATAATGTAATGCACCAAATCGACAATTTGCTTTTCAATGCCAAACGATCATGTAATAATACTCTAAATTATGGACGCTTTCAACAACAACAAAATAGGCAATTTACTCCTATCTACTATAATACTAACGAGCAGCAACCATTTCAAAATGAACCTAACCAAATCTTAGCCCCTTTTTCATCTCCGACATGGATACCATCATCTGGACAATCATCAAATCAAAGCACCATAATAGCGCCTGTTCCATCTCCGTCGCCATCGTCATTGGAAGCTGGGAGTGCCAGAAGTTGTTATGAAAATTTCTTCAAGGATACGTATATATATATTTCGGGTTAATATGTACAGCGTACTTATGATACATAATTATTTATAAAATATAACATATCATGTGCTATACTATATATTACAACTGAAAGTCGTTTACCCGATCCCCTTTCGCCAAACCTCTCGGTCTAATGCTTGGTCCTCTTCCAATCCTCTGGATGACATTGCTTGTCTTATTCCCTCATTCCATGAATGTCTAGGCCTTCCACGCTTGCGTTTTTCAGCTGGTTGCCACCGGAATATCTTTTGGGGCCACCGGTTGTCGTCCATTCTTATCAGGTGCCCGAACCATTTTAAGTTCCTTCTTTCTATTCTTTGGATAACTGTTTCATTTGCTTTTGTTCGATTTCTAACTTCGTCATTTGTAATGTGCTGCAGTCTGGATATTCTAGCGCTCCTACGTAAATAATCCATTTCTACAGCCATCAGTTTCCTTTTTAAATCAGTATTAGGATTCCACACCTCGCTTCCATAACATAAAACGGTTTCAACCATTGTAGTTCCAACGCGTTTCTTATTCTCTATTGAGATGTTATTATCCCACCAAATCGAATTTAGAGCGCCCACAATTTTCCTACTTTACTCAATTCTGCTTTTTATTTCTTCGGTTCCCACACCATTTCTATCGATTACAGCTCCGAGGTATTTAAATCTGTCCACTTGATTTATCTGTACGTCGTCATCAATGAAGATATCAAAACTTGCTTGTGTATTGACTGCTAAATACTCAGTCTTTTTAAGACTAACCTGCAGCCCCCATTTCTTATATTCTACATAAAGGCGTCTGATCATGAATTCAAGGTCAAAAGAGTCTTGCGCCAGAACAACTTGATCATCCGCAAAACTTAAAGTATACAGGTGATCGTTATTAATAGGGATTCCCATCCCAGCACAGTGTCGTTTCCAGTTCTGTAGTGCAACTTCAATGTAAATGTTAAACAATATCGGTGATACACTACAACCTTGTCGTAGTCCTTTAGTGGGGTTGATTGGATTAGAGAGTTGTCGATCAATTTTTGCATATGAAACGTTATCTTCGTACAGTTTCTGAATCATTCTTATAGTGTGGTTATTTACAGTCCAATAATGTAGAGCTTCCCACAGTTTACTTCTCGGAACAGAATCGTAGGCTTTCTCGAGATCTATGAAAGCTAAATGCACCTCTTCTCCCACTGATATTCTTTTCTCTAAAATTTGTTGCATTATGAACCAATTGTCTACGCATGATCTGCCGGGTGTGAACCCACTTTGCTCTTCTCCTATTCTGCCTGTCATTTCTGTTCTTAAAATGTTTTGTAGCACCTTTCCAAAGAGTCTACTGAAGGTACTGTTGACACTTAGACCTCTATAATCATTTGGGTTTTTTTTATTTCCCCGTTTGAATATGGAGACTATATATGATGTCCGCCACTCTTGAGGGATCTCACATTTTTCCCAGCAAGCTTGAAATAAAAGTGTAATTTTTCTTAGGAGCGTTTCTCCTCCATATTTTATTAGCTCAATTGGGATCCCTCCTGGTCCTGCTGATCTCCCATTTTTCATTGTTGTGATACATTTTCTTACATCATGTATAGTTATTTGTACGGGTGCTGTAGTTTCTTCTTGAATAAGTTGTATATTTCCAACAAATTCTGGGCGATTCTCTACTAGCAGTTCTTCATGTTTTTCCCATTGGCTTATGGTTATACCCTTGTGGAATGTATTTGTAGTGTTGGTTTTCATTCGCTTAATACTTCTGCATACTTCTGTAGATCTAGTTCCACCAATATAACTATTAATTTGATGGCATTTTACTTCCCAATATTTATTTTTTTCTTCTTTTATCGTTCTTCTTAGTTGTCTGTTCTTATCTTTATACTGCTGCCTACTTTCTTCACTTCTTTTCTTCAGCCAATTGTTATATAGGTTAGTTTTTTCATTAATTAAGTTTAGTACCTCCTCTGTTAACCAAGGCTGTTGTTGTTTATTATTTCTTCTAACAATTTTTTCTTCTCCTAATGCCTCAACTGCTGCTTTAATTAAACTTTCTTTAATATTATGATGTTCAATTTCAATATCTACAGTTAGTTCTAATTTATTTAGCTCTGCTTCTAATCTGTTCTGATATAACGTTCTAATGCTGCCTTCCTGGAGTAGTTGCAATTTAAACCTTTTCACATCCATTCCTATGTTTGGCTTTTGATCTATAACCTTTGTTTTTTTACTTAACACATTTTCATAAGGCCATACGATTTTGGTTATTAACAAGAAATGATCTGTTCCGCAATTTGCACTACGCTTAACGCGGCAATCGTAAGGCTTCATATGCGTTCCAAGTTTCACCATAAAATAGTCTAAGATAGATTTTTGGTTTAAAGACGTTCTTTCCCAAGTGTATTTGTGTGCTGGCTTATGATTAAAGAAACCATATAAGATCTTCAATTCGTTTTGTTTGCACAGATCAATAAGCATTTCTCCAGAATTATTAACAATATCTTCACCGAACTGACCTATTACTTCATCGTTATGTCGGGCACCTACTCTACCATTAAGGTCTCCGCCAATAATCAATTCTTTATTTATGCCAGCTTTGTCTATAGTTTCCTGTAGCTCTTGGTAGAATAGTTGTTTAGTTTTTTTATCATTATCATCGGTGGGTCCATATACACAAATAATATTTGTAATCCGTCCATATAATGACATAGTGAGTATTATAATCCGTTCTGAAATACATGTATAGTTTTTAATGTATCGGTAGAGTTGTTTTTTAACTAAAATAGATACACCTGCTCGAGCTCTACAGGATTTCTCTACTCCAGACCAGAAATGCATGTATTCTCCTAAGTCTTCGTTACCTTGTCCTTTCTTTTTTGTTTCAGATAGTAAAGCAATGTCAATCCTTAGTTTTTTAGGTCGTTAATTATTTCAATCATTTTATTGGTCATACTTTGTACATTCCATGTTGCCAATATCATTGTCCGTTTTCTCGCTAATTTTTGTCGTAGTTTATTTCCATCCAATTTCCGAGGCTTATTGCGGGTAGAGCCAGCATTTTACAATTTTTTTTGCGATGGACGGGCTGCTAACCTGAACACCAACCCCAAAACTTGGAGGACCAGGATTTTCTGTTGGAGTTTACTCTCTTAGCCGAAAAGTACCGGTTTTCAGGCGCCGGTAACTCGCCCTTCACCCCATCCTGTTAGCTACAGTCTATTACGACTACAGTCAGAAAGCACGACGTGAACGTAGGAAATAGGATTTGCTAGTAGAGCTGCTAAGAAAAGTCGCAGAGGCGTTTCTCGAAATTTGTGAATATGCTTATTCGGTATCGGCATAATCCTCGAGACCATACTAGCCTTACTGTTTAAAGTAGATTTATGTACTTAATGTTATTAGTTCTTGTCCCTGTTTCTTAAAAGTAAATTGATTAAAAGCCCTTACTTACTTTTATTGATTCCCGTAATGCAGTCATCAAAGCTGAACACACCTCAGGAACTATTTGTGAAATAAGCTGCGGGGATATTTTAAATAAATACTGGAGACTTTTGTAACTATCACCCGTTGCTAGAAATCGAAGTGTTAAAGCTAGTCGTTGATTTGCGGGAACGGCTCTTCTCCACTTGGTGTCCTTTTTTGCAATTTGCGGCCCTATTTTCTGCAGCAGAAATTCAAAATCTATGGCAGACATTCTGCAGAAATTTTCAAATAAACCAGAAGGCTCTTTCAGCAAATCGCTAAGAAGATGTGTGCCATTATATCTAATAAAAATAATAGTAAAAAAGTATTAATTGAATATATATTTATTAACTTATTAGTAACTTACTTGGTTCTGCTTCTATGGAGCGACACCATCCACCATCTCCTCCTAGTACGATTTTTCTTTTTTTTTAATAACAAATAACCACAACTCATTACTAAAAATGCCGCAACGTCAACGACTAAACCGTCTTCACTGTCTTCTTCCATTTCCATCGTTGTACTGTTCCCGAAGCAAATACCCAATTACTATATTTGACCTGATTTGGCCAATATGTGGACAGTTCAGTTTGTCAAGAAATAAACTATTTACATATATATGTACAAATACATATTTGCCAAATATCCGAATTTGTGGCGCCGGCTTAACCTGTATGTAACAGTAAACCGTGTTTGTTGTGTGCTGAGTTGGCTGTTATTGTAGACCTTTTCTTGTGTTTGACGCGAATTTCAGTGCAAGTGTAAATAATGGCTTACAGTGAATACTTCAATAGTTTAGCAAGTGACATTAAAACGCGTTACCTTGAAAAAATTAGCGTTATTTCTGGGGTGGATCGTTACAGTTTAAACTTGGGGGAGCTTTCATTGGATGTAAAGGATTTACCAAAAATTACTCATGGCGACATCGTCTGTTACCTGGTATTCCAAAGAAGTTTTTATACCCTGGACGAATTCAAAGCATTTAAAAGCTTAAACAGCTACAATCAGTTTTTATGTGGCTGGGTTAAGCAAATCGCTACGAAACAAATAGCTGGCTTGTGTGCAGTTGTTGGCAAGGTATTTTTATTTAAGTGAACTGTAAATTTTTATAATTTATATTGATCAATGATTTTATAGGTTTTACATTCCCAGAGATTAAATTTAACACCGCTGTACACGTGGATTATTGCAAAACTTGATGGGCAAATTATTTCAGCACACTGTAACTGTGTGGCAGGCCTAGCAGAAACATGCTCTCATGTTGGTGCCTTGCTGTTTGCCATTGATGACAACGTCAGAAATATAGGAACGACATCAGTTACAGGTATTACATTATGTCATCATATTGATTTCGAAACATCAGCATAGTGCATTATTTTGTAATTACAGTTATTGTTTTGTTATAGGTGTGAAAGCCTACTGGAAGGTTCCTTCTACCCATGCTGGCGCGCAGTCTACGTCAAGAAATATTGACTACACCTCTTCTAGCAAGTTACTAAAAGTAGCTAAAGGAGAAGCCGAAGTTTGCATGCGCAGTGAAGCTGTAGATGAAAGTATACCAGTTGCAAGTGCTGACGATCTGGTCAAAAGTCTACAAACGTTTAAAGACAATGGACTTGATTGTGCTCTTTTTAGTGCTGTCAAACCTTTTTGCGATGACATCATGCCACCACTTAGTAACGTTCTGGGTGATTTATACAAGGAAGAGCATGAGAAGAAGGAACTAGCGTCTCTGATTAGTATAGGTAATCAAATAAATATATTGTTTACTGACGAGCAGTGTAAGGACATCGAAATTATAACCTGCAAGCAGTCGAAGTGTGCTGCATGGTATAAGTTTCGTTTGGGTAGGATTACGGCATCAAATTTTAAAGCCTGCGTAAAAACCAAAATTGAAAATCCTTCGACAAGTTTGGTGAATAAAATCTGCTACCCCACCAAGCAGTATTTTCGAAATGCAGCGACAGAATATGGTTGCACGAACGAAAAGGATGGAGTCATAGCATTTGCTGCATAAATGGAGAGCCACACAAACTTCAAAATAACTGATGCTGGATTAATCATCAACCCAAAATTTCCAGAAGCTGGTGCCTCCCCCGACAGTCTTGTGGACTGTAGTTGTTGTGAACCAGCTTGCTTAGAAGTAAAGTGTCCATTCTGTGCTCGAGACTTAAATATAGAGGAAGCTACGTTGCTTAAAAATTTTTGTTTGAAAAAGGACAAACAATATTTTCTACCGCAAACACATCCATATTTTTACCAGTGACAAATGCAAATGGCTGTTACGGAACGTCGTTGCTGTTATTTTGTAGTATGGACAAAAAAACAGATATATGTAGAGAATATAAAATTTAATGAAGAATTTTGGAAAATCAATTATCAACAATTGTTCTTTAGCAATGTAATTGTTCCAGAATTGCTCAGTAAATATTACAGTAGAAGAAAGCGTAGGTTACAACAGGAAGCCGCTGATGCTGCTGAGAAATTTTGCTTATGTCAGATGCCAGAAGCTGGAAGACCTATGATAGCTTGCGACAGTGAAAATTGTTCAATCGAATGGTATCACATGAGCTGTGTTGGACTCGCACCAGAAAGTGTACCTGAAAAGTGGATTTGTAACTTGTGTAGTTAGGTTTTAAAAGTAAAATTAATATGTAAGTTTGTGTGAGTATTTATTGCCATAAACATGAATAAAATTTAAAAATATCATTTATTGTTTACTTAATTATTTTTTTTTATTTTATTTGCTAAGGGTTTCCTATTTTACATGTAAACTAAACAAAATGAGCGTCACGTTCCCATTATTGTAAAGTTACAACTGATGGGCATATGTTAGTAAGACAGCAGCAAACATTAACAATTTGGTCTACTGTACTTACTGAGTTTTTGTCATTTAACAAACTGATTGGAATAGTTTCTTGCAAGATGGTATATTTTTGCCGCACAACACCAATAACCCGCTCAACATGTATACGTAAGTTTGCAATTTGTCTTGTTTTTTCAACATCTGCAGGTGATAATTGCTTCTGACCTTTCAGAAATGCTGGCTGAATAACTTCTGCTAGATACAATCCTATACTATCGTCAATTAAGAAACCTCTATCTGCAAGAATAGCATCACCAGGCAGTAGGTGGTCCAGCATCCCACAGTTTTCTGTGACAAATTTGTCGCTGCATCTCCCTCCATATGCATCAGAAATGAAACTAATAACCCCACGTGGCGTTATACCTAAAAAGGACAATACAACTAAATTTTCAAAATTTACAGTAAATTAATTACTCACTTATTAGAAATTTTAGGGTGTTGTGGTGCTTATAATGGGAGAAAGTCTGACTAGAAGCCTGCACAGTTGACGGCTTCTCCGTAAATACCTCAAAGCAATCAATAATAGCAGCGATTTTACTTCCGAAAGCATGCTTGAAATCCAGCGGCATAGTCTGCCGTACTATTTCCCTATTGGGCCAAACTAAAAATATTTGTAATCGTCTGTACAATATAAACAAACAGTTGTGAAAACATCTGCTGCCAGTGCGACGATCAATTTCAAATTTATATCCCAGTTCTTTGAAATCAAAGTTTTTTCTCAATTTCATCAATGTTAGTATAACTTGCTGAAATTTTGTTAACGCGGTATTGCAATTGTTTAGATGCGGTTCCACAAGGACATACACTACGTTGACATATGTCATGTTTCGTAATCCAGTGTAATACAAACATTTAACGGTATCATTTTCAAATGCTTCTGGATCGTATTTAAATTTTGCCAACCGGTCCCGCAGAATATATAGATTTGCAGCAATTAACGCAGCTTCTACATTCCCTTCTGGTTCCGGGTCATCAACAGCAACTTCTGATCCATAACTTGTGGTTCTGCATTATTTACCTTTTAACAAATTAACATATTTTTACTCCAGACTGTATAAAATATGAACCTGCTACTACTGTTAAAACTACTAATTATAATACCTCGTGTGCAATTTTTTACAAGCCCCAAATTAAATTATTTAAAAAATTTTTCGCAGTTGTAGTAGTTTATGGAAACTATTACTACTAAATCATAATTATTATTACTACACTTAATTCAAAGAATACATAACTAGTCGTATTAATGGTAGTGTTACAACTAGAAGCATGTAATTTCTTCTTAAACTTCGTTTCCTACCTGCAGAGCTTCTCGTTTGTTTTCCCTACCTCTAGCTCTTTCATAACGTTTTTGAGCTGAAGGTTTGGTCAAATTGGTTGAATTGTAACCCATACGTAATGAAGGAATCCAATCAGGATTCTCTTTATCCTCCAAATCCGCACTCCTTCCTGCAATACATTTTAATTTTATTAAAGCCTAGAAAACACGTTTTCCTAATTTTCGCACCTGAAATGAAGTGCTTCCCGCAAACTCTTTCGTATTTAATCTTATTGTCTGTTAAATCAGCACGTTTTAACGCCTGTATCCACTTTTCTAATCGTTCAGTTGCACGGGGGCACAATTTTCCTTGTTTATTATATTTAGAAGGAAATCTAAACATGCCAACACCTTGGCCACCAACTTGACCACACTTGACTACAGCACAAAACGTCGGCATTACAAAACTCACAGAAAAACTCGTTAAAATAAATGAACAGCACGCCCACACAATGCAAAATGCTTACAAACAAGGTTATGTTCACGTATGTTTATTCTCCAAACGGCAAAATTCAGGGTTGCTGAAGTCACATGCCCCCACACCATATTTTTGCCTGGTGAAGATCTATTCCGGTAGCTGATGTGCTTTGTTTCGTTGATGTGAGGCACTACTGGTAGTGGAATTACTCTTAGTCTTCGCATTGGCAACATATTTTGAGGTTATGGCGAAGAAATGTGCAGCTTGCGGTAAGCTTTGTCAGGGAGGCAAAGTCTTCGAATGCAACAGTTGCAAACAACTGCTCCACTGCGACTGTGCAGATTTAACCGCCTCCGAAGTCAAGGTTATGGAATTGAGGGGAAAGAGAGAATTATTGCTCTTTTGTAAAACCTGCAAGTCCAGCCTTAAAATCTTGCCTGCGGTACTGACGCAATTCAATAGCATGTCAATCCTTGTCTCAAGGCTATCGAAGAAAGTGGAAAATTTGGAGCTCCAAAATTCGTTTATGGATGAGGTGGAGGACAGGAAGCGTCGCAAGAGAAATCTGATCGTCTACAATGTAGCAGAACAGCGTGAGAGTTCTCAGTCTGCCACCACGCGAGCTGACTCGGATAGAAAACTGTTGTAAATATTCTTGGTCGGTTAACATCTTTTCTCGAGCAGGATCTGTTAAATTACTTCAGATTAGGTAAATTTGAAAGTGGTAAACAACGCCCGATTAAAGTTGTACTTAAAAACCAGGAAACTACTTAAGTACTCAATATTAAAAAATAAAAACAAATGTGAGAGGCCTGTCAAGATAGCGAGCGACATGACTGTAATGCAGCGAGATCATTTAAAAGAATTGAGATCATAGTTGGAGCAGCTAAATAATGATGCTGTCATAAAGACTATTAAATATATAAATGGGAGACCAACTATTGTTGATATTTGAGACAATTCTAATTCTGTCAAAAACGTTGCAGTAAAGAAGTGATATCAGGGATAAATCAAAAACTCAAGATTTACTATCAAAATGTTAGAGGTCTTAGTTCCAAAATCAAAGAAGTGGAAAAATATGCCTATAGGGTCAAGTGGGGTAAATGTAAATAGGGGTAAATGTAAATGGCATCTTTTTTCTGGTTCAAAGAGATTTTTAACTCACAGTGGCAACACTGTTTGCATTTCATATGTGTTAATAAGTGGGGTACAAATTATGGCGCCAGAACTGGCAGTCTGCATTGAAATACACTCTGATGAACATCACGGTGTGGTTCTGTATGAAAAACAGTTGTGCAAAGTTCTCTTTACAAGTAGATTGTCACCAAAATACGGTAAGTTTGATATGAATTTTTGATCTAAGTAATGTATAATGGTGCTATATTTTAGTTTTTACTTGAAAAACTTGATTTTGTGTAACTCATAAACTACAAAAAAACTATTTACATTTACCCCGAGAATAGAAATGTATGGGGTAAATGTAAATGTTATTTCGGGGGAAATGTAAATACTAATATAACTATAATTACTAAGAAAAAATTGGTACTAATTTCAGAGATGCCACGGACTTACATTAAAAAAAGGCCCCCGCCTTTATATACCGCTGAAGACTTGGGTAGGGCTGTAGAAGATATTTTAAATAGAAATAAAACTTATCAACAAGTTGAAGATGAATACCATGTCCCAAAAGCCGTTGTTTTTAACAAGATAAAGGGGAGAAAAAATGCAATTGACAAATTAGGTTCTGGAAGGACCCAATCCCTTAGCGTCGACGACGAACGTGACTTGGAAAATTGCATTAGAGCACGAGCTCGAATGGGGATTCCATGTGACAAAGAAAACGTCAAGCAAGTTGTGACCGAATATGTGCGTGTAAATAATTTAAAGACCCAATTTGTCAACGGTAGCCCTGGAGATGACTGGTACTATTCATTTATGAAAAGACACCCAGGCTTATCTTTTAAGAAACCAGAGCTATTACAAAAGTGTAGGAAAGATTCGAGAGATCCCTTTGTAATCTATGATTTCTACAATGAAGTGGCCCAGCTTTTTGCAGAAAATTCACTTGAGAATCAACCTGCCTTTATATTAAATTGTGATGAAAGTGGGTTTTGCCACGACCCGTCCAAATTGAAAGCGATTGGAGAAAAGGGTAAGGCTCTGTCTAGAATATCAGGAGGTTCAGGCAGGGAACACACCACTGTTTTGGCATGCATTTCTGCAGACGCATCTTTCCTTCCACCACTGATCGTGTTCAAAGGAGTAGGTGTTCAGGCTAGGTGGACATCAGATAAAGATTTTCCAGGAACTAGGTAGGTAAAACATTACCTAATATTAAACCTTTTGTTAACATTTATTTGTTATCTTTCAGGTATACTTGTTCCAGCCATGGTTGGATGGAGGAACCACAGTTTTTTGAGTGGTTTTCCTCAGTTTTAATACCTCATATAAAATATCTACGAGATTCTCACAATCTACCAAATCAAGCAGCTGTGCTCTTTTTTGACGGACATTCTAGCCACATTAGTGTGAGAATAATCAAAGCTGCATTAGAAAATAATGTACATTTAGTGAAATTTCCCAGCCACTTGACGGACAAGATACAACCCCTTGATAAGTGCGTATTTGGCCCCATTAAAAGATTATGGGAAAAAAAACTGATTGACTTCGCAAGAGATCAAATTCAAAAAAGAGAGTCGGGTCGTTTGACAAAGAAATTGTTTAGTGAATTGTTAGGCGAAGTGTGGTCTGAAGGAATGAAACCTACCAATATTGTAAGAGGCTTCGAAACAACTGGCCTCTTTCCCATCAATGCCAAAAGGTTTCCTGAGTCGGAATTTGATCCAATTGCTCTCAAAAGGTTGAAAGAAACACAAAACGAAACTACTAATTTATCAATAACAGAAAATGCAGCTGACAATAGTTCACACAACGAAGAACCTAATTTGTCAACCCTGACAACAGACATATCAATTGCTGGTCCATCTGGTACTTCTAAAATCAACTGCGCACCTGAACCTCTACATAAAAATTCTCAAGATATTTCTAATCTTAATTCAGAACCTGACAAATTAGAAGTTGTAACAGATGTGCCACCTAGTGCTATACCTTCACATTCAACACCCATTAAAAGTGTACGTACGAGTACACGCACTTCTAAAGTGACTCCCAACACAATAATTGGCATTTTTGCAGAGCACAGTAATAATCGCTGCATTGACCAAGCAAGAGTTGAAAAGGTGAAAAAACCTATTATTCCAAGACTGAAACCACAGAAATATGGCGAAATTTTGACCAATCAAGCAGTACTGGACAAACTTGAAGCTGCTCAAAACTTAAAAAACCAAAAGAAAAAGACCAATAGAAAGCAAAAAGATGAACCTGAGAAAAAATCACAGGGGGGTAAGACAAGAAAGAATATTCACAACATTGAAGAAGAAGAAGAAGACGAAGAAGTCATAGACGAATCTGCTTTGTGTCAAGATGATTCTTCTGACGATCAGTTGGAATCAATCGAGGAATCAATCATTGCCGAAGCAACTAACGAAGTTGAATATCATGAACCAATTTGGAATGAACTAAAACCGGGCTTATTTGTCTTAGTAGACTTTACTGGTGGGCAGAGAAATAAAGTCCATTATAAGTATGTCTGCTGTATACAAAACATCAATCAAGATGAAGAAGATGCAGATATTGTGGTGCAAGGATTTGAGAGGTTCAATTCTACTTCAACTGATTTTGTAGAAAAGCCAAATGACGTTTGTACAATAACTTTTGAAATGATTAAAGCAATTTTACCTGAACCGAACCTTAAATATTGTGAGAGAAAAATTGTTTATGTTTTTCCTGGCACAGTAGCAGTTTTTGAAAAGTAAAACTGCATTGGAGAAGTGTTAGTTGACTGTTTAAAGTATTTTTTTATTGTATTTCGGGGTAAATGTAAATGCCTTCAAAATAAAATTATAAAATCTTACAGATTTTGATTTGTTTTCATTTCCCCCTTGTAAGTCCAATGTGAGTCTAATATATCAGGAAAACTTTGTTTACATTTACCCCTTTGAGCCGGGTAAATGTAAATAAGTAGGGGTAAATGTAAATGATAAAAAAAAATGGCAAGTTAGTTCCTAATAACGATTTGTCTCTGGAAGTTGAGAGGTATAGTATTAAACAACACCTCTTCCAAATTTCATAAATTTTGAAAAATTAGAAGGTATATATTTTTATTTTTAAAGTTAAAACTGTTAAAATCATTTACAATTACCCCACTTGACCCTATCTTAGATGAGTACGATATTGCTGTTTTAACTGAAACTTGGCTGTGTCACTCTATTCTTAGCGCTGAATTTAGGTTAGATATCTTTATGATATTTAGGAACGATAGAAACCCTAATAATAGCCAATTTACTAGAGGCGGTGGTGTTTTATTAGTGGTTAATAAAAAATATAAAAGCTTTGAGTTGAGCTATTCTCAAAACGTTGAGCATGTATTTATTCGTATTATAGGGTCTTCACTCAATCTCATTATAACCTCTGTATATTTTCAACCTCTTACGACAGACAGTGTTTTTGGTTCGTACTGTGATAAGTTAGAACAGCTAGAGCTAGAAAATCCAAATGTCAACTGGTTATTGCTCGGTGATTATAATCTACCAAATGTATCCTGGAGCACCATAGATGATGCCTGTGTGCCTACTTTTAATGATTCAGTAACCTTGCGAGAGAGATTATGTGCAACAATGTTATCGGACACTCTAAGTTTCTTGAATTTACTTCAATTGAACCCTGTCGTAAATAATAACAATGTGATACTAGACCTAATCTTCTCTAACTCTGATACTCATAAAGTTGCTGCAGCTATGGAGTCTGTTGTTACCGCCGATGTTCATCACCCTCCACGTTCTCTGATAATTGGTATTATGATTTTCAATCGGCAGATTATGTAGCTATCTCTAGTTTCTTATGCAATGTATACTGGGATGTTTCATCGACACCACTTTATCTTGTCAGGAATTAACAACCACTTTGTACCATTATCTTCATATCTGTATCTTAGAGGTAAAGAGTCGTATCTCCAATATTTGATCAAATGGAGTTAGTACTTTGTTACGTTAAAATTGCGCTTTCTCTAGATTTCTCGCATGATTCTACAATTTTTGGTAACTTCATGGGAAGCGCTCTCCGAATCTTAGCTCTGTGGGAGTATTCAAATACCGCGCGCTCTCGAGTTGGAAATTGTTTGCACTAGTTGTGTCATGGCGCCCGTTGTTGATAAGATTTTTATCCTTGGCAAGTTTCCGGTTTCGAGGGGCATTCTTTTGGTCCTGCCTGCCTGAGGCCATTTGCAGTTTGTAGCCGCTACAATTATGATGTCGTCCTAGAGGGTAATTTTGGGCTGTTCTGAATATATACGCTTTTGCGGATTCTCCCCTAGTAACGACGGATTTTGGGCGATTTTCTTCGCCCCGCTTTTTGGCGGATTTTAAGATTGTAGCAAACACGTGCTCGCCCGTATGGGGTAAGTCTTTGTTGGTATTTTGGAGCTCCACTTAAGGGTTTGATCTTGTTAATAGCGTGACGTGTTGGGCCCACTAACGGCAATTTTGGAACTTGGCTGCTGCTACGAAATACTCTTCGGCGTCCTCGTGCGAGGCCCTTTTTGGCTAGTCCTGGTATCCTCATAATTTTCGCTGGTGCCGAGAGCAGGGTTTCCGTTGTCATAATCGAGAGCACACCAATAGCTGGGCGCATCCATAAAGCCCCTGTGGTTATGTTGAGCCGTTGTGCGAACTTCCACCAGGCCCCGGGTCTCCGTTTGACAACCTAGGTACCTGCTGGGTCAAGCCACACACTAGTCGAATGTAATGCCAAAATAACTGTACCATTTATGTAATTTTAATATGTAATTGAATATTGGGACAGCATCCCGCTGCGGGCTGACAAAGCCTGGTTTATAGTACTCAGTACTTACTATGTAATTGAACTGAACCAGATAACTGTGATGAATATGAGTAAACTGTGATAACTTTAACCTGCTGGTGTTTTATTTGGTTGTTACCATTTGAGCCTTTTGCAGCTATAGTTCTGTTAGTTATAGTAACCCAGATTGCGAATCGTCTGTAGGAGTGTCGAGGTACCTGGCTATCTTTGAGGTTCGCTGGCGCCCCGGCTTTCCATCCTAAATTAATTTACCGCACGCCTTCTTCGGCTTGAGCTAGTCGCGTGCCAGCCAGATACCTTCTTGCATATTGTTAAGAAATATAGCCAGTGAACGGCTGCAATTAAATATAATAACTTTCACTGTTGCCAATAGAGCTTAAATTTTGTAATGGTAAAGAGTTGTATCTTCTAGTAATACTGGTTGCTGAGATACAATCCTAAGAAAAAGTAGTATCCTATATTTGCTTAGAGGTAAAACATTGCATCTCCAAGTTGCGATTATGCGCACTTGCATCATTCGTAAACATCATGTTGGTAAACAATCGTAACTACATCAAGTATTGTTTGTGACACAATAGGGCTGCAACATGACTTCAAGAGGATAAAAAATAATTGAGCTAGCATTAAGTTCTCCTGCTGAGCTCACAAATAACGTTACAATACCAGGTAAGTCGAAAATTCTTGTATTAAAAATATTAATAATATTGTTTTCAAACAGGCATGGCAAAGTTTTTAGGTTATATTGTAAATTTAATATTACATCTAAAGTTGATAAATAAGGCTCAAATTGTTTACACAGTAGAAAATACCATTTAGCAGTGCATGTTTGCATCATTTGCATAACAGTTCCTGTATAAGTTTTAATAATTTTTATAATTCTGGTACAGCTTTAGGTGCTGCTACCGCGACAACTTCTGAAGGTTTACCATTTGGTGAGCGACCCCAACGACGGCGTAAAAATCCAGACTACTTTGTACCAGACACATTCGTCCTGGCACAGCGAAAACGAAGAAGAATACCACCAGAGGAGAATGTTGAGGAACAAGAAAATGTTGAACAACAAAATGATGAAGTTGTCTATGAAGATGGAAAATATAGATGCAGTCGCTGCCCATTTACAACGACAGCTCATATTGCCCTGTATGGGCATAAGCACATTCACGAAGAAAAGAAAAGTGACTGCACGTCCGTTTATTAATAAATAATAATAATACTAATTTTCTTTTTTGTTTATTGCAATGGAGTTAATACTGTTTACCACTGAATCTATCAATTATTTTTAGACGCACCTTCCGCCTCGTCTGTAAATGATATTGGCGCTGTTCAAACTAATCGCACGGAGGAATTGGCAGATACTTCTATATCAGGTGAGTAGAAAATATATTATATCACAATAATAGTTGTCATTAGGATATTATTATCATATTTGACATTATAAAATCAATACGACTATTTACTATGTTTTATCTTTTAAGGAATACAAGACGATACGAATAGTTATTATATTGCTAATTTCGACCAGGCAATACAAAATAGAGTAGAGTTTGAAAAAGACGACCCTGAAAGTGAACTTGAACCATTTGGTGAAAATAGTGATGACGATCCCGATTTTATTCCCATAGATGATGAGGTAAGAAGCAGCAGCTCAGACGAAGAAACAACTGAAAACACTGAAAAGGGAGTAGATAAAGCAGTTAAAAATCAGAGAGGCGAAAAAAAGGTGTTGTCATATACAATGAACAAGAGGCAGTACAAAAAAAATTTTTAAAAAGCGGATGAGAAATGAATCAGATTGGAAAGTAACAAAAAGAAGAAATGCAACTTTGGCAGGAAAAGAGCATGTGTCAAAATCTGGAAAAAATATTGCTGCAAAACATATTGAACCCAATTGCGGTCCATTTTTTGTTTTATGTTTTTTCTTTTGCCATTTTAATGTTGATTTTGAGTTGTTACATTATTATTTTTGTCATTTACCTGGATTTTTGTTTAGTGGTAAATAATCGTAAGTGCCTTTATTTTGACCAGGTAAAGCGTGTCGTTAATACCTTACAATGTGACTTATTTTCCGCAACTTACTGAATTAGAAACTCAATACATCAGAACTGTGTTTTTTGTTTTGTCATCAATAAAATATAATCTTTGTGTTTTAAACTTTAAACCTCGTTATTTCTGAATCTATAAGATGGGAGATACGACCCTTTACCGCTAAGGTACAGATATATGTATCGATGAATTTGTGCAAAAGAAGTACAGATGGAAATCCACGTTTCCATCATGGTACAGCAAGGAGCTCAAAAATTCTATTTCCCAAAAGAAAGAAGCGCACTTATTATTTGAAAAATTTGGCTCTCCTCTCTACTATACCTTATTCTCTAATCTTAGGCGTAACTGTAGACTACTAGTAAAACGAGGTTTTGAGGAGCACAATGATAATATACAAGAGTTTGTTACATCGTGAGCTATAATGGCGAAATTTACAGTAATACTCTCTCAATCTCTAATGCATTTGCTAATTATTTCTCTAGTTTTTACAAGACTTCTAACAACCGACCTAACGGTGAGCTCTCTGATCAGACACCATATAATATTAACACAGTTGACTCGCTCGTGTCTGAAATTCTAAAGAAAATTGATGGACTTGATATAGAAACCAGTCCTGGCCCAGATGGTATCCCACCAATATTTTTGAAAAATTCTAAATTTATCATTGTGCAATTACTGAAAATTCTATTTGACAAGTCCATTTCTGAGGGCTCTTTTCCTCAGGAATGGAAGTCTTCTTTCATAACTTCCGTTTTCAAGTCAGGAGATAAAAACAATGTTGTCAATTACTGCCCCATTTCAATCTTAAGTATTATTCATAAACTATTTGAGTCACTAATTATCGATAAATTAAAAGCAGTAATCTTTCCATATCTTTCAGATCGACAATTTGGATTTAAGAGTAGAAGACACATCGACACAAACTTAACTGTATATACTCAGTTTATCCTTGACTCACTTCAAGATAAATGCCAAGTCGACACCATCTATACCGATTTCAGTAAGGCTTTAGATTCCGTCAACCATTCCCTGTTATTGGCTAAGTTGCGATCGTTTGATATATCGGGAAATTACTTGACCTGGTTTGAAAATTACTTAACTAATAGAACTCAACTTGTTAAGGTCTCTAATACAACATCGGATAGTTTTGCTGTCCTCTCCAGAGTACCGCAGGGATCCCATTTGGGACCTCTACTGTTCCTAATTTTCATTAACGACTTGCGCTTAGTATTAGATAACGTGGAATTCCTGCTCTTCACAGACGACTGCAAGATTTTCAGAGGTATAAACAATGAAGACGATTGCCAGGCATTGCAAATAGCCTTGGGACAGGTTTGCACATTGGTGTAAGGTAAACCCGTCGAAGTGTGATTATGGGGGAAGTGTGACTACACCTTTTTAAAATTCCCTCCACTGCACCTATCGTAGTAACATCTGGTGGCTGTATGCCCAAGTTCTTTATGAACACAGCTCAATAAGTACGAAGTCTGTAACATTATGTTATCAAATGGTATTTGACAGATTGTCAGTGCTTGTGTGAATCACTTGTTGAATGAGTGAGCTCATTTTTTTTCGTAATTTACTTCCTTTTACGATAAAGGAAGTATTGGATTCACCCCAAAAATTCGAAATTGAGTTTTCAACAGATCTTCACGTTTTAGAGTGCCCTGATCCCAAAAAACATATTTTTTTTCATTGGTCTGTGTGTCTGTGTGTCTGTGTGTCTGTCTGTGAACAGAATATCTCAAAAACGAAAAGCGGTATGGCGTTGAAACTTCATATATAAGTTTTGTGTACTATGTATATGAGACAGCAAGCTTTTGAAAAAAATCGCATAACCGGAAGTAGGTGTTTACTCTTGTGATTTTTCAGTTTTTTTCGATTTTTTCAAAAACGGCTCTAACGATTTTTTTTAGACTTCACATTTTTATTACATTTTGAATGTGTATTGATGTGAGATAGGTGATTTTCTAGTTGAATACTTCTAAAATGGGTTTCTTTTGTTTTTTGTCTATTTGTGTTATTAACTCTTATTTTAAATAGAACACCCGGTATATTATTACATTTTTGAATTCAGATTAAAATTCTAGAGAAAATTTGTCTCTTCAACTAACGCTCTATTTTGTACCGTTTTTGCAGAATTTGTAATTTTTGAAAATTTTTGACAAACGCTTAAAACATTTTAAATCAAATTTTTAGCTAATTATAAGATCACTGTAAAAGGAAGTTGTGTGCGTGTATCACATCAGATTTTTTTTTAAAGTGTTTAATACATGGTAAGTAAATAGTTTTGTAAGCTATTGTGTTAGTTAAGAATTAAAGTCTATTGTGCAATTACGGAAATCTTGTGATTTCAACAATTAGCAGAATGACGTCATAGGTCACACTTGCCTTGCAAATATTGTGTTGCGAGGTTAGTGTGACCATGTGTACGGGGCAAATGTGAACCTGTATATTATAAACTGAAATTTTTTTTATAGTGTCGAGAATGGTAAGAACGTACCAGAGAAAAAGCGATAGGGCAACCGCATATACCCAAGATCAGTTGACAGAGGCAGTATCGGAGATTAAGAGAGGAAGTTCGTCGGTGTAGAGGAAAGTGCCCCAATATTGGATGATTCCTAATATTGGATACCTGGCTTTCTCGAATTTGGTTGTTGTTTACGGCGCCATCTATTTTTTTTAGATGTATATGTAGTAGAGCAACAAACCCCAAAAATTTGGTTACATTAATTTAATGGACAAATAGGTTATGTCAAAGAATGTTATCTGGCGGTAGTCAAGTATTTTTAGACCTGTGTTCAAACGTGTTTTTTATATATCTGCAGTTGAGTAATTTTGTCTAAATTAAAAACATAAGCTTACCAGTGTACTAGATAGTGGTTACATGCTTTATAGCAGCTAAAGGTTTTAACAGATTTCCAAAACAATATTGTAACCTTATTGACATTGAGTTCCTAATATTAGCAATCTCATAGTTCCTATTATGGGATATCCAATATTCGGCTCCATAATCAAATTAGAAATCAACATTTATTTCTTTAACAGCATGTCTTCATCAGAGACAATTCCCAAACGAAAACGAAAAAACTGGAATCCAGAAGCTATGAAGAATGCAGTGGAGGCTGTAAAAAGTAAGCAACTGGGATATTTAAAAGCTTCCAAGTTATTTGCTGTTCCTCGTACGACTTTGGAGTACTGCAAAAAAGATGGAGACATTGAAGAATTAATTAAAACAAAACTTGGTAGAACACCAGTTTTTCCACCTGAATTAGAAGAGGAGTTGGTAGGTTATTGTTTAGATATGGAAAAACGATATTACGGACTAACAGCTGCAGACATCCGTCGTCTTGCCTTTCAACTTGCTATAAAGAATAATATACCTAACCCTTTTCCAAAAGAAAAATGAGCTGCTGGGAAAAATGGCTGCATAAATTTATGAGAAGAAATGTACAGCTTACTTTTAGAAAGCCACAGGGAGTCTCCGCTGCCAGGGTTAAAGGGTTTACTAAAGAGAATGTTCAAAGATTTTTTGAAATATTAGAACCACAGCTAGCTAATGTGCATTTTAATCCAGCATGGGTGTATAATGTGGATGAAACTGGGGTGACGTCTGTTCAACATAAAAACACAAAAGTAATTAGCCTCAAGGGAAAAAAACAAATTGGAGCACATACGTCAGCAGAGAGGGGCTCTTTAATTACTCTTGTCTGTTGTATGAATGTTGGTGGCACTTATGTGCCTCCCATGTTCATTTTTCCTAGGAAAAATTTTAAAGCCGAATTGATGAGTGGTGCTCCACCAGGAAGTCTTGGAACTTGTCACCCGTCAGGATGGATCCAAACCCACCTATTTACACAATGGCTAGATCATTTCATTGCTCACACACGTCCTTCAGCGAACTACTCACATACGAAAAATATTGATGTCGTACACAAAGCTCGTGAGAATCATATCGCAATTGTTTGCTTGCCGCCACACTCTACACACAAAATACAACCGTTGGATGTGGCCTTTATGGCACCATTTAAACACTATTACGCGAAAGAGATCGAACTGTGGTTGAGAAACCATCCATGTAGTTATTTCTTCCTACCAAATAGCTGAACTAGTGGGAAAAGCATACATTCGAGCAGCTACCATGGAAGTGTCCATAAATGGCTTCAAAAAATGTGGCATTTTACCTTTAAATTCTGACATATTTCAGGACTGCGACTTTGCGATCCATGATAAGCTTGAAGTTGTTCAAGAAAATATAGATGTGAATGAAGAAAATAAAGAAAGTCAAGCAAATAGAGAGACAGAAGAAAAGAGTGACCAAAATTTAAGAAATAATGTAGAAGACGGAAATGGAATTCAGACTGCTGCACTTTCTAGAAAAAAGTTTGTGACACCAGCTGATATCAGTCCGCCCCCTACTGTAGTGGACCGTCTAGATTAAGAGCTACAACCAAACGGCGTACTGGCAAATCAGAGTTAATTAGTGGGTCACCATACAAACAGGAATTAGAGACACAATTAGAAAAATCAAGATTGAAAGACATTAAGGCGGAGGAAAAAACGTGCAGGTCAATTGTGGGAAAAAAGTCATTAAACAAGAAACCAGATAAGACAGAAAATAAAAAGAACAAAAGAAAGAAGAAATGCGAAAGCTCTGCCTCTTCGTCAGATAGTGAAGAAACTGTTCAATATATATATACAGATGATGAAGAAGATCCTATCACTGATAATGATGATACTGAGTGTATGTTTTGTTTAGAATTGTACTCGAATGACCGCAAAGGGGAGATATGGATTAAGTGTATGTCATGTTATAGATGGTGCCATGAGGCTTGTTCAAGTACAACGAAAAAGAAAAAATATGTTTGTGACTATTGCATAGATGGCTAAAATGTTAATATCTACTTATCTAGGTTTTAGTTTTATTTTTGTATTTATTCATTACAGAAATAAACAAATAAACAGTTTCACTTATAAACAATGATTTATTTTCTTTCATTATATCAGTGGTGTATTAAAATTGTTAGGACCTAATATTGGATGCATCCAATATTAGGAGACCAATTTCGAATATCGTAAATATTACAAAAATCATTAAAATGAAGATATATTTTTTTATAGAGTATCTTTTCATACACAATTGTTTCAGCATGTACACAACATATCTAGAAATGTGAATTTCAGAAATAAAAGCTCTTTTGCTTTTTATTTTTCAAACTATAATGTTTTTAGAAAAGGTATCCAATATTGGGGCACTTTCCTCTATAGGGCACATAAAATGTACAGTATAGGTACCTAAAACTACATTATGTTACCACGTAACTAGTGTCCGTGGCCAAAAAAGTAAATCTCAAGGTAGGCCAACAACTATCCCACTAGAAGATGAGAGAAGATTAGCTGCGGGGCTGATGACCATGGAACAGTGGGGATTCGGCATGTCTCGAGTTGAAGTTTATGCTCTTGTTTGCGATTTTGTTAGTAAAAACAAATTAAAGACACCATTTAAAGATAACATCCCTGGAGATGAGTGGTTTGCTGCTTTCAAGAAACGACATAATCTGAGCATTAAGAAACCACAAGCTGTGGAATATTCACGGAAAAAGATGACTGACCCGTACGTTATTCATGAATATTTTAATATTCTTGAAAGAACATTAGCTGAATTGAAGATAGACAAGCCAGAACTGTTATGGAATCTGGATGAAACATCTCTCTCGCATGATCCGAAAAAGACCAAAGTCGTTGGGGCCAAAGGGAAGCCGAGTTCCAGAACTACTTCGGGGCCAGGAAGAGAAAACACAACCGTTCTTTCGATTGTTTCTGCATCAGGTATAAAAGCTCCACCTCTTATAATATTCAAAGGAAAAAATGTCTGGGATGCTTGGTTACCTGAGGAAAACAAGTCTTTTCCAGGAACTGCCTATGCAGCCAGTCCCAAAGGCTGGATGGAGGCTGAAATATTTTTCAATTACTTTCAAAAAACATTCATTCCTACACTGGAACTGGACAGGCCAGTGCTGTTAATATACGACGGACATAGTACGCATGTAAATCTTTCAATAATTGAACTAGCACGTGCCAATCAGATCACAATACTCAAACTGCCCCCACATACCAGCCACCTATTGCAACCTCTCGATCTATCCGTATTTAAATCTGTAAAGGATACTTGGGACCAGAAACTTGTAACGTGGCAAAGACACAATTTTGGCACAAAAATTCCCAAAAAAAGTTTTCTGAACTGATTGGCTGGACTTGGAAAAATATAGAACCTGAAATACTTAAAAACGGGTTTCGAAGGGCAGGCATTCATCATTTTAACCGCAACGTTATTTCTGAGGACAAATACCATCCCGAGAGTCTGAAAAGATGGAAGGCCACCCAACAACTACAGGCAACAGTTGTAGCAGAAAACGAAATCCCTCACATTGGCGAAGAGAATACTATTGCAAACAATCAAGCAGTAAACCTTCCTGCAGTTCAAGTAGCTGAGGACGATAACAGAATAGAAAGAAATATTATTGCAGAGAACCAAGTCCCTAACATTTCTGAGGCAGGGCCCAGTACATCGAAATTAAGTTTTGAAGAGCTATTATTGAATACCATGAAACAGAACAAAGATAATTCTGCAGCTAAAGAGAAGAAGAGGGTAGCTTCAGGCGCTGAAGTGATAACTTCAAACGAAATATTAAATAGACTCGCAAAAGAAAAAGAAGAAAAAGGAAAAACAGAAACTAAAGGCAAAAAAAAGACGACCGGAAAGGGTTAGCAGCTCAAGCTCAGAAGAAGAAATGTCAGAACCCGTATATATTGATTCGGAAGATGATTTAGACCCTGAGGTAGAAGACGAAGACGAGGAAATAAACTTTGATAAAATTTCTGTAGGAAGTTGGGTTATTGCAGAATACTACTCTAAAAAAAGCACCAAACATTTTATTCGACAGATTCAAAGCAGAAATGAAAACGAATGGACAGTTCTATTCTTGAAATGTAAGAAGAAAAAAAGCTTCTTTTGGCCAGAGATAGAAGACAGAGACAATATACTAGACGAAGACATCATAAGAGTTCTACCAGAACCGACTAAGGACAGGAGAGACAATTTTATTTTTAATGTGGATTTTGCTGGGTTGAATATTTATACCTTAACTAGTTTGTAACTTGCTTATTAATAATGATAGTAAAAAACCCAAGAGATGAACTGTTGCATTTTTTTCCGATTTTTACGTGCTTGACACTTGCCTCAAAAATCAATAAACCTGCCAAAGCTATAATCCGTTGTCACACTTGCCCCAAGTTCATGGGGAAGTGTGACCCATAGACAATTAAAAAAAAATGTGTAACTTTTTTTATTATGTGACATAAAATTACGAAGCTTTCACAATGCGAAGTCAGGGCACTGAGAAATCTACAGTAAAAATATCAGGTCGTAGCAATCACCACAAACTTGTCAAATGCACTATGAATATGAACTAGTGCAAAACTAGGTCACACTTCGACGGGTTTACCTTACACTTAACAATCTAAACTTTAATATAGGTAAACGTTCCCTTCATCTTTGACTACAAAATTAACTCGGATTCTCTTACCCGAGTTACGTCGATTTGTGACCTTGGCATTACGTTTGATTCAAAAATGTCCTTCTCTGAACATATAGAGCTCACAGTTAATAAGGCTAACCAACTTCTCGGCTTTGTTAGAAGGACCTGTCTTGAATTTAAATCGGCTATCACCTTAAGATCTCTATATCTTATGATTGTGACCTATCCTTATGTTTGGTTCTGTTGTCTGGTCCCCAAAGTTTAGAGTACACATCGATAAAGTTGGAGACAGTCAAACATAAATTCTTTAGAATTGCTGCACTTCGCTTAGGATTGAGTGATCCACTTATTAATCATAATTATAGTGAGATCTCAAAAGCATTAAATATTCCAACATTAGAATCCCGTCGACAATATCATGATTTGATTTTTCTCTTTAAACTAGTAAATGGACTAGTAGATTGCCCACGTCTTTTGGGACGATTGAATTTCAGAGTTCCAACTAGATCTTCAAGAAGTTCGAATATCTTTACTTTGCCTACTTATACCTCGTCATATACCTCTAATAATCCATTTCGTCGCATGTGTATACGGTGATATTCTGGATCAAAAAGCAAATAACTTTTGTGACATAGGGTCAAGTGGCCCAAGAGTGCGCAGGTTAAATATTTAATAATATAATTTAATGTACAGCCCCTCTATTTACAAATAGTAGCGACAACCTTTGATGTTACCACTCTGGCAAAATCACGTTGGTATCCCTTAAGTCCCTAGCATATTTAAAAATTGCCAAGGAAGTTGTATAATTAATTAAAATGTGACATTGACATTTGTCGTGATTTTATTCATTATTCTCTTCGGGGGCAAATTCTAAGTCGAGGACGTGGAAATGCCACGGTGTTGTGTCGATAAGTGTAAAAATAGTGGCAGAAAATGATTTCAGGTACTCAGATCAGTTATTTTTTCACTGTTTACACTGAAATTTACCGTTTAGTAACTTTTGTATTTTCATGTTTGCATCAGGTTTGCCCCAGGATGTCGCTACTATTTGTTATAATTTAATGTACAGTGCCTTTATATAGACAGTGGCGACAATAGGGTGTCCTATTTTTGATTGGCTCCCTAGATCACGTGGTTTTAGCCGCCATGTTTAGGCTAAATCACGTGATTCATGTTATACTTTTGGCAGTACTGAAGTGTATTGTCAGTCTATGTCAAGTTCGAGGTTAGTAGGTTAGGTTTTGCGCCAGTTTTGACACAAACTGACGCAAATCTTAACCTGCAAATCTCGAATGTTTTCAGTACTGCCAAACGTAAAACACGTATCACAGTCGACTCTGATCACGGATTTAAATGAACACCCGTTAGAAATTTGCCTAAATATGGCGGCGGGGGTGTGGCTTAGTTGTTTGTTTGTTAATGGACAAGGTCTAGGCATGCAGAGTACCAGGTACCTTAGACACCGACTGCTTGGGTCATATGGTCAAAAGTCCTACTTAGAATTTTGCCGAGACTAAGGAGTTCCAACCCTAGCAAGGGATCTTTTACATGCTACACATCGTAGTAACATGGGACCCACGGCTTTACATCACTTCCGAATGATGGCATTCTGTAAAAGCTTTCATCTGTATTTTTTTATTTTTGTAAACCTCATCGGGACCGGGAATCGAACTCGCGACCCTTAGATCAGTAGTCAAGATGCTTACCACTGAGCTACCGACCCCGGCTTGGCTTAGTTGTATTGTCGCCACTGTCTATATAAAGGCACTGTAATTTAATGTACAGTCGCTTTATATACACTAACGTTAACAGTCTGGCCATATATGGTCACGATTCCCATTGGTGCCGCCATTTTATGTCTTGCGTCATTTTGCCAATAAGATTTAAATTTCAAAACTGTCAAAGTCACACTTATTCAAATAAAATCAGTTGACATTCAATCAACAAAAATCGTTCAAAATGCCAGTACATAGTTAAAAACTGATCATACTTTTTAGAAACAACTAGAACTATAATTTATTAACGGTAAGCTGACAAGGTTTAAAGAAATTTATCAATTTCAAACATTTTTTTCAGATATGAGGTATTGCTATGCAGTCGGGTGCAAAAGCAAATCTGAAAAATGTGTGATAACGGAAATTTTCCTTAAGAATAGGGACAGACGAAACTTATAGACAAAAAAATTAATAGAGAAAATTGGTACCCAAATGCTAATTCAAGAATTTGTGAAAAGCATTTTGCAGATCGTATGTGTGAAAAAGCACGAGTTGGTGGCAAAAGACTTAATGATAATGCTGTCCTAACATTATTTACTTTTTCATCGTCTGCTTCGGAGCCTACAGCCATTGAAAATACTAATAACATTAGCCGTCCAAAAACTGATTTTATCGACGTTTAAATTTTAGGTATGGAGTCTTGTGCATTTGAATGCAAAAATAGGTCTGAACATGGTATTAAGATGAAAAGCTTCCCTAGAAATAAAAAAGCGAGGCTTGTGGTCAAACAGGTTAATCGAGCATATTAAAATAACATAAAAGATCAGACTAGAATCTAAATGTAAAAGCATTTTATATATATAAAATGCATATTGTTGATGTAAAACATATTGCAACTTTTAATCAAATAGAAAAGTTTATTATATCCAAAGTTATCGGTGTTCGTTTAAGAATAGCTGAAACGAAAACGAAAAAGCAAAATACACAATAAAGCAAATACAGTTGTAAATCTGTGGTAATGTACAGTGTAGGCTATATAAATTAAGTGGGAAGTTATGAAAAGTAATTTTAAGCGTATTAGACTGTATACTCACTGTTTTATTAGTTTTGGGATCACTAAGTTCTGTAGATTTATTATTATTTATGTGAGCACTAACTGTAAATAAAATTTATAATATCTCATTAATACGACATTGTTTGTTTTACTATTTAGTCATATATTTACTTATACTAAGCATTTATTTAATTAAACTATTTTCCAGCACCAACCCCGCCACTGCTTTTGACCCGCCACTGGAGGCGGCCATATTCTGTCTTATGTCATAAGTGACATTTCATATGGCCAGACTGTTGTATATAAGGGAAAGTGAGGCACATTCAACCAGGGGGCACATTCAACCAGCATTGATAGAGTCCCTGTATATAAAAGAGTTGGGACATGTAGGGTTACTTGTTTTGGATCCACAAACCATGGAGTATCTGATTTTTGCTGATTTTAAACTTTATGCATATTTCTTTCAACTAAAATAAATGAAAGATATCTGTGCTACATCACATGGTCCTTGATTTGTGGATCCAATGGCTCAACTCTTAGTACATATAGGAACTCTAGCATTGATTAAGGTCACTAAATCACGTTAGCTACGCTAACACAGGTAGAGAAACTCAGCGTTATTTATGTCAAACCAAACTCGTTTTTGTCAGTGGCGTACCCAATCAGTTTATAGGTTATAACAGAAATAAATTGAAGTTTGTGTACCTAACGTGAACGCAATAAATAAATATTACATAAAGAATTATTTGTAAACGTTTTCCACATTAAAAAAATTTATTATCACAAATATAAAGCTTTAGCGAATATTTTGTACCGCTCGCTGCATTCCAATACTTCGGTACTTCACATACAAGTAAATGATGCATGTCGTCTAGTGGTCTATTTATTTCTTTCAACCACTTCTGCCGTTTTATGCTATTTCCTGGTCCTTAATTTGCAATAAGTTATTCATTAAAAAGTATTGCTAAATATTGCAGTTTAAATTACCTTCAGGGACTTGAAACAGCGTATACCCTTTTATGCTGTTGTTCAGGTAACCTTTAATGCAGCAAATTAAAACCATAATGCTATTAAATATAAATACGTTTTGACAAAATTCGTCGGGAGAACTAGGGAATCCGAGATTACAATCATCTCTTCAGGTCATAATTAAGGTAAATGATCTGTAATCCTGAAAAATTACCTTTGATATTTCTCCAGATCTTCAAGTTTCAGGGTCAGTAGACGAAACACATTTTAAATTGCGGTTAAAAACGATCATCTGCCTAACTTACAACCTAGAGAAAGGATTGTGGCATCGCATTCGAAGGATATATTGATAATAAGAAAAAATATTTATGCCGTTACTAGCAGCGCCTATGGTAAATTTGACATTGACAAACTCGTTTTTTGAACCTGTCAAATGGTGTTTCCCTACCTGTGTTAGCGTAGCTAACGTGATTAGTGACCTTAGCATTGATTACAGTGGCTATATACAAGACAGTGTGGCCATAGGGATGTCTTCGCCGCTATTGGTCGACTCGAATATCCGCCATTAACAGGCAAAATATTTAGTTACTTTTAAGTTGTTCTCAAAGAGGTTGGTAGAACCTGTTCATTTGGTTATGGAAGAAAATAAAACCTTTCAAATCTGACAATTGTAAATTGTCAGTGTCAAATAATTCATTAGCGTCACAAGCGGGTCAAATTTTATCATCTATTGCCCTGAAAAACTAATATTCTGCACAGTATTTAAATGTGACAATTTATAATTATGCTATTGTTGTAACAGCACAAGATGCGTTCGACTTGGAATATATGATAAAGAGATTACATCGGTGCTACGATAAATGGGGCCTTAGCATAAGTTTAGAGGAAACGGAGTATTTAGTAGTCAACTCGAAAGCACAATATGAAGTCTTAATAAATGAAGATGTCGCAGTAAGACAAGTAGAAAGGTTTAAATACCTCAGTGCTGCAATACAATCGATGGAAAAGGTTTGGGAACAGAAGAGATCAGAACTCGAATAGTACAAAGTAGCTACTTAAAATCAATTTGATGGGACAATACTATCTCTTAACAAAAACAAAAAAAGAAGAGGTAAAGTAATGGTAGAGTCGGTGCTATGTTGTGGCAGTGAGGTATGGACTGTAACAGCGGAAATGAAACGAAGACTAAACACAGTTCAAATGGACGAAAAAGCGCAAAGGTATCGAGACGAGATAGAGTGACGAACGAGGAAATAAGACGCAGAATGGAGGCACCAGAATCAGTTGTGGACAGAATTGGAGAATGGAGGAGACGACGTGGAGAATGGAGGAGACGACGTGGCTTATGAAGATCTTTAAATGGTCGCCGCCGGTTAAGAAAAAAAGAGGCAGACCACGCAAACCGTGAAATGAGGGTATTCGGAGAGCCATGGAGGAACCTGGAAGAAGACCAAGCACAGAACAGGGAGGTTTGGAGACAGGGAACAGGAAGACGGCATTTAGCTGTATTGTAAACTAGCATAACTGAAACCGGTTGTAAACTTCATGTAACACCTTAAAGCACTACGAACGAACGCCAATGAGAAATGTCAATGTGCAAAAATAACACTGCACGTGTAACTAACATCAACTAGTTAAAATAACTAGCGCCAAAATAATGACCACTCAAAAACGTTCGATTATTTCGAAAGGCACTGTATATCTCTACGCTCAAATTTGCCTGTTAATGGCGGCCAACAATCGTATGGCCACACTGTCTTGTATATAGTCACTGTAGCATTGATTACAGTGGCTATATACAAGACAGTGTGGCCATAGGGATGTCTTCGCCGCTATTGGTCGAAGCGAATATCCGCCATTGACAGGCAAAATATTTAGTTACTTTTAAGTTGTTCTCAAAGAGGTTGGTAGAAGCAGTTCATTTGGTTATGGAAGAAAATAAAACCTTTCAAATCTGACAATTGTAAATTGTCAGTGTCAAACCATTCATTAGCGTCGCAAGCGGGTCAAATTTTATCATCTATTGCCCTGAAAAACTAATATTCTGCACAGTATTTAAATGTGACAATTTATAATTATGCTATTGTTGTAATAGCACAAGATGAGTTCGACTTGGAATATATGATAAAGAGATTACATCGGTGCTACGATAAATGGGGCCTTAGCATAAGTTTAGAGGAAACGGAGTATTTAGTAGTCCACTCGAAAGCACAATATGAAGTCTTAATAAATGAAGATGTCGCAGTAAGACAAGTAGAAAGGTTTAAATACCTCGGTGCTACAATACAATCGATGAAAAAGGTTTGGGAACAGAAGAGATCAGAACTCGAATAGTACAAAGTACTTAAAATCAATTTGATGGGACAATACTATCTCTAACAAAAACAAAAAAAGAATAGGTAAAATAATGGTAGAGTCGGTGCTATATTATGGCAGTGAGGTATGGACTGTAACAGCGGAAATGAAACGAAGACTAAACACAGTTCAAATGGACGAAAAAGCGCAAAGGTATCGAGACGAGATAGAGTGACGAACGAGGAAATAAGACGCAGAATGGAGGCACCAGAATCAGTTGTGCACAGAATTGGAGAATGGAGGAGACGACGTGGCTTATGAAGATCTTTAAATGGTCGCCGCCGGTTAAGAAAAAAAGAGGTAGACCACGCAAACCGTGGAATGAGGGTATTCGGAGAGCCATGGAGGAACCTGGAAGAAGACCAAGCACAGAACAGGAAGGTTTGCAGGCAGGAAACAGGAAGACGGCATTTAGCTGTATTGTAAACTACCATAACTGAAACCGGTTGTAAACTTCATGTAACACCTTAAAGCACTACGAACGAACGCCAATGAGAAATGTCAATGTCCAAAAATAACACTGCACGTGTAGCTATCATCAACTAGTTAAAATAACTAGCGCCAAAATAATGACCACTCAAAAACGTTCGATTATTTCTAAAGGCACTGTATATCTCTACGCTCAAATTTGCCTGTTAATGGCGGCCAACAATCGTATGGCCACACTGTCTTGTATATAGTCACTGTAGCATTGATTACAGTGACTATATACAAGACAGTGTGGCCATACGATTGTTGGCGGCCATTTTCAGGCAAATTTGAGCGTAGAGGTATACAGTGCCTTTAGAAATAATCGAACGTTTTTGAGTAGTCATTATTTTGGCGCTAGTTATTTTAACTTAGTTGATGTTTGCTGCACGTGCAGTGTTATGTTTGAACGTTTGACATTTTTCATTGGCGTTCGTTCGTTGTGCTTTAAGGTGTTGCATGAAGTTTACAACCGGTTTCAGTTATGGTAGTTTACAATACAGCTAAATGCCGTTTTCCGGTTCCCTGTCTCCAAACCTGCCTGTCCTGTGCTTGGTCTTCTTCCAGCTTTCTCTCTTCCATGGCTCTCCGAATACCCTCATTTCACGGTTTGTGTGGTCTACCTCTTTTTTTCTTACCCGGCGGCGACCATTTAAAGATCTTCATAGGCCACGTCGTCTCCTCCATTCTCATCAGATGACCAAACCAGTTTAACGCTTTCCGTTCAGTTCTGTGCACAACTCATTCTGGTGCCTCCATTCTGCGTATTATTTCCTCTTTCGTCACTCTATCTCGTCTCGACACCTTTGCGCTTTTTCGTCCATTTGAACTGTGTTTAGTCTTCGTTTCATTTCCGCTGTTACAGTCCATACCTCACTGCCATAACATAGCATCGACTCTACCATTACTTCACCTATTCTTTTTTTGTTTTTGTTAGAAATAGTATTGTCCCATCAAGTTGATTTCAAGCATCCCATTATCTTATTACTTTGTACTATTCGAGTTTTGCTCTCTTCTGTTCCCAAACCTTTTTCATCGATTGTATTGTAGCGATGTATTTAAACCTTTCTACTTATCTTACTGCGACATCTTCATTTATTAAGACTTCATATTGTGCTTCCGAGTTGATTAGTAAATAGATACTCCGTTTTCTCTAAACTTATGCTAAAGCCCCATTCATCGTAGCAACGATGTAATCTCTTTATCATACATTCCAAGTCGAACGCATCTTGTGCTATTAGGTACAACAATAGCACAACTCTAAATTGTAACATTTAAATACTGTGCAGGATATTAGCTTTTCAGGGCAATAGATGATAAAATTTCACCCGCTTGCGACGCTAATGAATTATTTGACACTGACAATTTACAATTGTCAGATTTGAAAGGTTTTATTTTCTTCCATAACCAAATGAACAGGTTCTACCAACCTCTCTGAGAACAACTTAGAAGTAACTAAATATTTTGCCTGTTAATGGCGGATATTCGCGTCGACCAATAGCGGCGAAGACATCCCTATGGCCACACTGTCTTGTATATAGTCACTGTAGCATTGATAACTTGTATGTTTTTTAAATTTCCCGCCCGCAAAAATCATGGCAGACGTGTTGATGCCAACTTCACTTCTTAGTAAAATATGAGTGCTGTTGCTGCTGCGTATGTTGAAATAAAAAATTTTGTGTGAAAAACCTAATTTAAAGGTAAGTTTTTATTTTTTTTTTGTTTTATTGAATGCAATCACATTTTCACTAGAATTAATATCATTCATGGTCCATGTGTTTGCTATGCCTATCTGAAATATTACCCTTAACCAGTTCTAACCTCAAATTGAAGTGTGGAGATGTTGTTACATAATATTGTGCTAAAACCGTAGTGGGGCACATTCAACCGCTAGAAGTGGGGCACATTCAACCAGTGGTTGAATGTGCCCCATACTGACATGTAAATTGGTTTGTTATTTGTTAATGGTATTATGGTTGTATTTCAGATGGTGCGAAATTATAAACCACAAACAAATCGAGTGAGCATATGCGAAGAACGCATGAAAAATGCAATTAAGGAAGTTTTGGGCAAACGAATGTCAGAAAGAGTTGCCGCTAGAGATTTTAATGTCAAACGCGACACCTTGCATTCGCGAATGCATAAATTAAAACAAAAACACTCACCAGCGGAATTATTAAGACTATATGACGATGATTCTGGGAATGAAAGTCACGAAGATGATGAAAATATACCTACATTTTCCAGCAAATATACTGTATGTCAGGTTTTTAACAACGAGCAGGAAACACATTTGGTAAATTATATAAAAATCTGTTCAGATATGAACTATGGTTTAACATACAAACAAATTAGAACTTTATCATATGAATATGCAAATGCCCTGCCAAATTGCAAATTTCCTAACCAATGGTATACCAATAATAAAGCAGGAATAGACTGGTTAAGATCCTTCATGAAAAGAAATAAGGATAAGATAAGCCTTAGAAAGCCTGAAAGCACCAGCTTGGCTAGGGCAACAGGGTTTAATAAGCGTAGTGTTTCAGAGTTTTTTGAGAATTATGTTTCAGTCATACAAAAGTACAATTTTCAGGCTGACCGCATATTTAATCTAGATGAAACAGGCGTCGCAACCGTTTTAAAACCTGTCAAAATAGTATCAGCAAAAGGGAAGAAACAAGTAAGTTGTTAAGTCATTTTGCTGTTGTAGATGCTTAATTGCATTTCACGCCTTTAGGGCAACTTGTTGCTATGTTAAAACCATTTTAAATCTTTGCGCACAAGTACAATCTCATCTTCCGCACATTTGATTCAGGTCATTTTGGTATTTTAAATAGCCACCTAGGCTTTAGCGCAGCGTGCCCGTATGCTAAACCCTTTTAGTTACTTATTTGGCTCCATCGCCTAATTCCAGAATCATGATTTTGCACATATTTGGCCCCAAACGCAGTATTTCTCGTCGGTTGGTGCGCCCCTCTGATGGCGCTTTGGCAGCTGAGCGTTATCGCTCGCAAGAATTCCGAATCTTCTAGAAAACACGCCGTTGCGGCGTGCTACTATTGTCGCCGGCACTAATTTGTTTCATCTTATCGCCTCACCATTGGCTGTCGAGAGTCACGTGGCAACGCCGTTTGGCTCACGCCACTTCAAGCGTCCTAACGCTTTTTGCGGGGCATTCAGCCGAGAGCCGTCGATCGAATAAGAGGTCGGATAGTGTGTGCGTTCGTGCGGCGCTCCCGCCCTTGGCGGGGGCGTCAGCCTTTTTCCCGTCGCGTGCTGCTTCAGCAAGTATGCGACAAACGGTTTCGCCTTAAGTGGCAGTTGATCGCAGCCCGTTGCAGAGAGCGTTCGTGTGGTGGTTGTGTGTGAGTTCCGAATTGTTTTCGGCGTAGCGTGGGTGCATCCTGAGCCCAGTTCCTGCTCCCGTAAGTAAGGGATCGTGCCCCTTCATCTCGACATTCGAGGATCTGTCCCACAGAACGAAAGTGGCCCATTTTTCGTCGTCCAGTTGTACGCGTCCTGACGCGTCTCACGTCGCCAGTATGGCGGATGCCCACTCATCACTATAGCCGTCGAACATCGAATGTACCTGCCACCTAAGACTGCAGCCTGTCGCAACTCAACTGTACCAGGCTCCCCAACCGCCTACGTATTAAGGTATGTGTCTTTGAACTGATTACCGCTGTGAACGCGAGTGTAACTGTCCCGCGGAGAGCATTAAGCCCCGCGTACGAGCTGTATTGGGACGCCGCGAGCGAGCCCGTCGCGTGTCTTGTGCCTACAGACACTGTCGTCATATTTGTGCGTTCATTCCAAATTACAGACTGTCTATTTTACAAGGGCTTGCATTACTGTTTGCTGCATAAGGCGTCGCGCCCGCATATTTGTACGTTCATTCCAAATTACAGACTGTCTATGTTACAAGTGCTACTTTGTTCATTACCGTACGTTGCATAAGGCTTCGCGCCCACATGTTGCGCATTCATTCCGGACTTTAGATTGTATCTTTGCACGAGCTTGCGCCTAGTGCTACCTTGTTTATTCTGAACATCTGTCGCTAGGTTTAGAGCGCGCGCCAGCTGGTGTTTTCTTAGATATAATCTATTTATAGATATAGGGCGACGCACTCCGCTGCCCCATTGTAACCCGTGATTCAATATATGATTTGTTAGTTAAGGGAACTATTGTTTTGTTTCGACTTGTGCATGTTCTGTTTCAGATAAGCGCCCCCCCCCCTTCAGTGTAATGATTATTGTGCGACGGGACGAGGGAGCTTTGAGCGTACAGGTGGGTGAGACAGCTGCGTAGTCGCGGTCGGATCGGCACCTAATTACAATCTTTGCATAAGGCAATCCCGAAATTGTTATTTGACCTTGCAACTCTTGAGTAATCCTATCGACGGAGTATTTTGCGTGCTTCGCTCCCGTCTAACCGTCCAGGCCCGGTTAGTCGGGTTAAGACAGGCTTGGTGGCGCCCTCATGATTTTGACATACCCTATATATATATATATATATATATGCCGCAACACGCTTGCCCAGAACGTATCGTGTGACTCACGCCCGACTCCCTGAGCGTTCCAGCCGTGGCCTTTAGCCTATTTTTAGCCGATCTCAGGGCAAGTGTGCCAGTTTTTCAGGACTGATTCCGTGGTGCGATGCTCACCTTGGGTGGATGTCGTAAAGTTCTTTTAATACCGTAACAAAGTCAAGCCGCATCTACAGAAAGAGGTGAACTGTCGACGTTTGTAGGGATTATAAATGTAGTGGGCCATGCACTACCACCCGTGTATGTGTTTCCGAGAGTACGTAATCCTGTTGAATACCTAACCGATGACTGGTGATTTATTCTTAAGTGTTCTGAGCCATATTAAGAAGCATACCAACTGCTCGCAAGATAATAAACTGCTTCTTCTCTTAAGGTGCGTACTGACTTGAGCATTTTACTCCGAACGAACCGAACGAGCAGAGCGCGCATCAGCGAACCGAAAAAACAGTCCGAGCGAAAGCTCTCTGTATTCGCAGTGTTCGATGCATTCGCCTGTGTTCCCGGACAATTTCATCAATGTTCGTCCGAATTTAAACATGGATGATGTGATCGTGGCAGCTGGCGATTTTTTCCTTATAGGTACATTCCCTAGTTATTAAGAAGAGAAGATCTAAGAAAATGTGGATGTCTTTTCAAGACGTGAAAAGACGGCATTGCTAAGAGATATGGATAGTGGGCATTTCAAAAATTTTGCGCAAATGAGTGTAGAAGATTTTGAGAAATTAATAATCCTTATCGCTCCTAGAATTGCTAACAAGGATAAAACATTTCGAAAAGCCATACCTGTCCAAGATCGTCTAGCTATTGCACAGCGCTTTTTAGCAACGGGAGACTCGTAGATATAGCAGCTTACAATATTCGTTCAAAGTATCGAGCTAGGATACGGAAGCTCTGATCTTCCGCCTTGCAGGCCAAGCTCCTTTATGGGGTGTTAGATTATTATATCCAAACAATGCATTACTGCTATAATTTCGGAAACATGTGCCGCTCTGATTCAGGAACTCGAGGAACAATTAAAGGTACCTAACATCTATTTATTAATATTTATTTTCTAAAAATCATATTAAGTCATGCAACTGGTAATCTACTCCATAATTGAAGTTCAAAAGAATAACACAATCACTTCGAATGATGCGAAAACTGCGAACGCTGCAAAGACACCGTACTGACTGCGCACCAACGAGCAACTGAACCTCTTTGAGCAAGCACCATTTACCGACAAGCGACGGATAACGTTTGGCGCGTTCTGTTCGGCTCGAAGACTAGTACAAACTCGTACTGACTAGGCGAATTCGGATCTGCGCGCTCTGCTCGTTCGGTTCGTTCGGAGTAAAATGCTCAAGTCAGTACGCACCTTTAGACAACCATGAATCCCATATAACAGTAGGAGCAATAAACTTTTGCCGCGATAATGGTATAATCATGGTGTCCTTTCCACCCCACACATCGCACAAATTGCAACCGTTAGACGTGGCAGTCTTTGGGCCATTCAAAAGTTATTGTTCTGTCACGTTTAATGACTGGATGACGATGAATCCTGGGAAAACGATAACTATTAAAGAAATTGCACAGTTAACTAAAGTTGCCTTCCAAATGGCATTTAGTCATAAAAATATGATAAAAGCATTCGAAAAACCGGGGCTATGGCCCATTAATAGATTGGCCTTCAGCGACGAAGACTTTGCATCAAGTTTTGCGAATATTGTAGAAAACAAAATCGTTGATGATAATGGAAACGTTCAAGAAAATCAGATAGACATTCATGACGACAATATATTCGATGATCCAAACCCTTTACAAAATTTACCATCAACGTCCTTTGGAACATCATTCTCAACGCCGGAAAGAACTTTAAATGACATCACTCCTAAACAAGGTACCACATTCACAGAGCAAAAGTTTGGCAAAGACAAGTCATCCACATCATCCACTATTATCACACCAGATATGGTAAGACCATTTCCCAGGCCTACTGTAAAGAAGCGAAACCGGCGCCAAAACAGAAAAGGCAAATCCAGAATTTATACGGATACTCCTGAGAAAGAACGAATAGAAGAGATAGAACGTGAAAGGAAATTGCGCAAGAAAAATCAGGAAGAACGAAAATTACCAAGCAACTCGTTTCAAAACCAAAAATTACATTAAAACAAACTATGAGAAGAGAGAGTAGTAGTACAAGTGAGTCCGAAAAATCAATTTTTCTGGAATCCGATGATCCTAGTGACGACTTTAGCGTAGAAATGGAACTATTGCAGGACGATGAAGTTATTACTGAAGACGATTTTGTACTCGTAAAGTTCCCTACTAAATCTAAAATCAATTACTACATTGGTAAGGTAATGGAAGTCACAGAAATTGATGAATTTTTAATAAAATTTTTGCGCCGAAAGCCTCCAGGTTATACATTTTGCTATCCGGTTGTTGATGATATATCAATGGTTCAACGTTGCGACATTGTTTTAAAGTTGCCAGCCCCTAATTCTGCGAAGACGGCGAGAACATCATCGTTATTAAACTTTGCGGCGAATATCTTTGCTTATAATGTTAATTAACAGTTACTTTTTTGTAAATTTTGCTATAATTAATTTAAAAAAATATTCTAGGTTTGCCTTTTATGTTACCATTGTTATTGTTGAGCGTTGGCTAAATTTCTGGAGTGAATTGCTTATTTAGTTTTTTTTAATGACTGTGGTTAAAACTGCCCCACCTGTTGGTTGAAAGTGCCCCACCGGAGGGGTACATTCAACCATTTGTAACAGTTTTTTTATAATAATAAAAGATTTTTAAAAAAACATTTTTGTTAAATTATTTTGTGCCTAGGTTCAGTGCAAAGGTCTGTAATTTATCATACAGTGATTTTTTTTCTTCAACATGTTACTGAAATTTTAAAGTAAAATATTTTGTCAAAATTGGTTGAATGTGCCCCACTTTCCCCTAAAGGGACTGTAATTTAATGTACAGTCCCTTTATATAGTAAGATAAGAGTTGGGACATGTGGAACCAATGTCAAATACCACTTCATTCCTCATCAAAGTTTTTTTCGCTTGTTAACCTTCAGTTTTGTTTGATTTGACAAATATCCCTTGCGTGACAATATGCATGTCAATAAATTCTTCGATTTGACATTGTCATTATTTTTAAACATTTACTATTTACTAATGAAAATATATTACGTATTAGGTATGAAGAAACTTTAATTGCTTCCAACGCTTGTAATTCCAGCTAACATAAACACTAAATCATGAGTAGCAATCACAGTATGATTCGGGAGAGTAATCCAACCAACAAATTTATCAGAAGCCACGCAGCATATCTATGTACTTTTTCTAATTCATTTTGTCCATGGTAATTATAGGTATATACTTTCTTAGTGATTCATATAATTTCAAAAATGTAAATACATCCTGTAAAATTCCACTTTCAAGTTTTAAATATTCCAGTTTTCTATTTAATGTTCAAACGGAAGGATATGGTAAATGCAGCTTTAATAAGCTATTATAACCACTGGCTCTAAAGGTAAATTTAAGATGTAATGCGGCCCTGGCAGTTTCATTGAACGATGGAATGAAGCAGTTGGTTTTGTAATAAATAGCATTAATTTGAGCAGAATTGAAAATATTTTCTAAATTTTCAATTTTGTGGTTTCTTCTCTTGTCAGTTCATTGCTCAAAATCTTCTTATTATGGTTTAAAATACTAATCGGCAAACATTTAGTATAGTTGAAACTTGGTTTTAATACGTTTCTATAATCTTTTGAAGCTCATAGATATTCTTGTCACTGACATTTTGTTAACCATTGGTCTCCTGTGAAATGCTGCTTATACAAGCGAAATCCATCCATATTTAAGAATTTCTTATTTCACTACGTCTCTTAGCGTTGATTTTTTGAGAAACTTGTGAAAATAAAATGCCTGACTTGTATTACTACAATTAAGTGCTGAGCAGCCTGTCATAGTGACAGCAACTAAACTTTGATATTTCGTTATTCAGTTTGAAAACGAGTTGTCAAATTGTGTAAAAACATATACTCCATGAGATTGGTTCCAACCAATAAAAAACGGGCATCGCACATGTCCCAACTCACGGCCTTCTGGATTAGCGTGCCTGTCGGCTCTCCCCGGCCTGTTCATTTGTGACAAATAGCATTACAAAGTTGTGACTCGGCATATCGGGGGATTGAAGTTCAGAACCACGCCAGCCGGTTTGAAACTTAGCTTTTATCTGTCAGTTTTGGTTTGTGGATTGGATTATTGTTCTGTGACCGAAACGTTAAATTAGGTTAGTTTTACATTAATTCTGTATACTCTAATAAAATTATTTTTTTGCATTTAAAAGACTTCTTAATTGAAACTAGCGTCAGCTGAACTATTCTTAATTTTGCATTTTGTGGTTCTAAAAAGAACCGTTTTGTGTTTCTATTTTTCAAGTCGAGCCTGGAAAATTAGAATTGTTCGACCCAGCTGCATCTATCCAGTTGTATGCCCTTGGAAATGGTGGTCATCCGCTTGATTTCAAAGTTTCAGCACTTTCCGACAATGAGGTTTGGCATGCAATGGCGTTCCATATATTTTATCTGTCCGTGTGTTAGCGAGGTTGGTTATTACTGGTTTTAGCAATTTACTTAAAATTATACTACATATATCTTTGGTATGAATCTTGCAGATAAAGAAATTTGAAGTGGTTAGAGGATCTAGAAGGAGAACGGTTAATATATTACGAGGATTGCATTCCTGGGGTAAATATTCAAATATATTTAAAACCAGCTGAATTAATTGGTTTATTAAACAAGTAAAATTTTTACTAGGGTATTTCAAGCCACCACGATCCTGTAGATTTATAAGAGCCAGTAGCGGATTTGAGCAGGAATTGGTTAAAATTGTATTTAGGCAAGTTTCACACTCTGTTCGTTCTTCTATAGTTCTTGCAATATAACCTGCTAAGAAAGCCACTGAAGCAGACACAATTCCATAATGTAAGTGAGTAGAAAGGTTTTTTAATTCTAGGATTAATTCTTTTAATTCTTCAGGAAGTTCAACTGTAAAGCATGACATCACATTATCAGTATCTGGAATTTGTCCAATATTGCTGCTAGTCACATTCAGAAAATACGTTAGCAGATGCCGATGTTTTAATTATTCCACACTTGACGATTCTTTTAATTGCACTCTCTGCAGCCTGTGCATCGGTGGCGTCCTGCGAGCCACCTTTTAGCCGAACGTCGCTAAACATCGATTCAATAGCATCTGAACTAAAAGACCTTGTTAAAACATAATAAAATCCGACATCTTGAAGAAGATATTGAATGCATTCAGCAGTACTTTGTGCGGTGAACTTTAGTGCTTCTGCAGTTTCCTTAGTTAATCCTTTCATGCCACCTTTTTTTGAAGTTTCCTGTATAGAATTAATATATACTGGAAATACATCTCTTAACCAGACCAATCTTTCATCATTAATGTTAATGTACGGTGCACATTTTTCATCCAGTAGAGTAACGTGCTTTGTTTTGTCACTAACGTCGTGTAACTGAAAAAATAAATACATCATTTCCATGTACGTAATGGTGGCTTTTGATGTAGAGAAATCATAAGGCGAATTTGAGTACTGTCTTAAATATTCTAAAGCAGCAGTTACAGTAGGCGAGAATAATTGTACAGCCCGTCTAACATTCATTTTCTCGAAGTTGCTGGGATATAAATGTTTTTCTGTTAAAAATCTAACAGGCTTTATAATTAAATTTCTCTGTAATTGATACAGGTTTTTTAAATAAGTAGAAGAAATAACACCTTCTTCAGTCTTCATGTCATGGTGGAGAAATATGTTTCTTGCATTCTTTATTGCATGGCAATAATCAAAACTAAAGAATAGTGGCATATTTGGTATTATTGGATGTTGAATGTGCGTAGAAAGTTTGTTATTTGAAAATGCCTTGAACAGTCCCACATTAGATTTGTGGTTATCGGTTACAATTCTAATTACCAGAAATCCACACTCATGTAGCAGTTTTAAAACATTCAACGTTAACTGATAAAAATCTGATGTCTTTAACGATCTATGGAAAAAGTATGCAGCTGGTATCGTAAATTTTGTTGAAAGACCGTGAATAACAAAACAAAGCATTTGGTTAGCCAATACTGGCCTTTTGCCGATTGTTTTTGTTGTACCTGTGGTTTCTAAACCATGTAATCGGTCCTGTGCTCTGTTGTATTGCAATTTTTCCTTAATGGCCATGTCGTCAATTACCAGACTGCACACTCGTTCTACAGGTAGTAATGACTCTGCTTCTACCTGAAGTCTAGATTTTATGATAGCAGTTACGTTTCTACCAGCCCCGCTGTAACGGTGAAGTGTTACTCTAGACGGTAGTTTTAGCAAATGTGAACGGCAAAACTCATAACCTTTTGGCGAAGATATTCTCCAAATGATACAATTTCGAATTATTTGTTCAGAAAATCTTGGTTTTGATTTACAGTAATTTAAAATTTGATCAAACAAAAAAGTTGCATACAAATTATTGTTAACAACTGCATCTTGTTGAATCTTTTTTACCGTCTCACAATTTGAATGTTGTATTGTTTTCCTCAGTTCCAATATTTCTTGGTCTTTTAGTTTATTTTTTTTAATTAGTCGGGTATTTTGCATTTTCAACGCCCTGATTTTCTTTTTATAGTTTTCTATTAGGTTTTCGCTAATTACACTGACCTGAATGCCTTTATCATTTATCTAGAATTTCAAATAAAATTTAAGTATTTACGGATTCTAGTACATACCTACTTATAAATACTAACCACATTGGAAGTAGAAGGGTAACAAAGTGGAGTTGAAAGCAAAGGTATGTTTGCAGGTCCAGGAAAAGTGTTAGTTTGGATTGGTATACCAGCAGGAATGTTCGAAATACTTCTCTAAAACATATTATCAGTGAAGAATGTTTAAAAAATTTGTTTCAAGAATTACTGTATGGAGCTTAGGCACTGCTGTACGTTTTAATAATTTGCGACTAGCAGCTCTGTAACAATCGTCTTCAAAATGCAAACTACAAATTACAGCAGTTCTAGGCACTTTTGTATCTGCATTAAAATAAAATTTATATTAAGTACTGAAAGATATTATTTTAAAAATTCCTACCAGGGTTTATACCTAATTTTTCAAACCACCTACTTCGTAAAAAGTTATCTGAGGGAAATTGATGAAAGACCTTAGTTGTTTTATAATCTTTACATGTTGCAACGAAGCATTTATGATGTGTTTTCGACATTTTTGTATGAATAAAAATACAAAATGGATTTTCACAGAAGCAACAAAGTAAATTTACAATAAACGAAAATGCGTACGTAGAAACGTCAAAATTTTATATTATTATGATGGCGTTTGTAAATTGTTCTTGCGCGCAAAAATCAAGCATTCTGTGCGCGCGAAAAGATCAAATTGAAAGTATTTTGTTGAATCCGCCGCGCCAGTTCCGCCATCTGCAGTTTAAACGCTGAGCTAACGCTTCCAAATCCCTTAGTGTATTAATCTAGTGACCTTACAAATCCCCCGGTAACAGCGCCACGCGGAGCACTCGAAAAGCTTGCAAATGAACAGGCCGGGGAGAGCCGGCAGGCACGCTAATCCAGAAGGCCGTGTCCCAACTCTTACCTTATTATATACAGGGACTCTAATTTAATGTAGAGTCCCTGTATATAATAAGAAAGAGGGGAGACATGTGGATCCACAAATCAAAACCCACTTGATTTTACATTAAACATGTATCTGTAACATGGTCGGCTAATATTTCAAACACAAATGTCAATATGTCAAACGCAAAAAATGCATTGTCAGTTTACGTTTTTAGTAGTATTCTAGTTTCAACTGACCGACAAGCTCGAAGCTGCTCTGATGACATCCGGCAACGTAAGAAGGTAAAATGTAGAGGAACAAGATTCTCACATTGCTACTGAGAGTTCAAAGTAGACTTACAGCGAAACTCTTGCGGTTATAACTACAATGGAGAACCATTTAGATGAAATCAATCATTCAAACCCCAAAAAGAAAACAGATGCTTGGAGTTCTATAAGCAGCGAGTTGGAGAACATTTTAGAAGACCACCGATACCTGCAGATTAAAATAGAAAAACTTGCTGCGATCATATTCTGATTTTAAAACTAACAGTAATAAGACTGGACGAAAGCCTACCCGTTTCTTATATTTGCAATGAATGGACCAGTTAGTAGGACAAAAACCAAACTTGTAGCTTACATTCTTTTAATGTTCTTTCTGCAGATTCTTCTACTGGCACTTCTAAAGAAAGTTTACCTGCCCGAGCAAACACACATTCTACAGCATACACAAATGCATCTGCGGAACTTACCTCGAGAAATAAAAGAAAGCAGCAGGTGGTGGAAGTGAGAACACCAAAAAAGAAAGATTATTTGAGAAGAAAGTTAACAACTTCGACGAGAGGATAGGCATAAAGCAAAAATGAAATTACTGGAATGAACGATTTTAGTTGACAAAAGGAAATGTGAACTCCTTGAGAGATATTTCTAATTAAAAGAACGAGAAAAAAATTAAATTTCCTAATAGATTTAATTATTTTATTACTTATGTACATATAAACATTTCAATATTACTCCTACGTTTTCTACAAGACTATTATGGAAACATGTTTACAAATAAATGATCCCTCCTCCTGAAGTCTTTACCATCATCAACTACTGTACTATCATCGTTATCATCACTGGCTACATCTTCAACATCGATAGTTTCATTAAACTCTACTTTCATATTTACTGCAATATTATGAAGTGCCCGTAGCAGCAACAACACATTTTACAATGAAATAAATGTTTTTATTGTCGAAGAATTTTAACCGTCTAAATCTGTATTTACTTACATTAATTTTTTCAACAATCTCTATTCAATAAAGGAACCTAAACTTTTAGTTTTTAAATAACAAAAAAATTAAATAATAAGAATATAACAATAAATTAAAAATTAACAACTAAAAATTCAAGTGCAAGCAGGAGAGCTATAATTGCACGAAATATAACAGCCATACTGTGCACACTAAACCTGTGTAGACCCAACCAGTCCAATTTTCATTAGGTCAGTATCAAAAGATGTTGGAGTCATGGTAATGCAATTTCGATATTCTTCAATATACTTCAGGGAAAGTTCTTTCATGAGAAGGCTTGAAGCAACACATGTCTTCCTTCTAGCACGACATTTCTTTATCCACACGCTTTTTCTTGGAACTAATTCATCTTTCCAGTATTTTTATCAATTCCTGGCACATACATTTTATAACAGTTTTCAGTATTCGTTTACGAGCGTGTTTTTAGCACCACTCATTTTGGAGCTTAAACTGAACTGTCTACTTACGCAAAATACTAAAAAAACGCATTGTTAAAACACTCGCTTTTAGTACTGGCTATTAGTTACTTGTTCCCATGTAATGTAACTGAGCCTTCAGAATAATTATTTGTCACTAATAATACGAATATACTTCGAACGATTTTGAACTGACGTCAAAAGTCATGTCAAAATAACCTAAAATAAGGCATTTGAATAGCTTATGTCAAATTCAAATATAATGTGATTATTATATTATTTTTTCAAATTCAAGTACTCCATGGTTTGTGGATCCAACCAATCACAATGGGTTGCACCAATGACTCGACTCTTTCTTATTATATACAGGGACTCTAATTTAATGCAGAGCCAGTAGATATAGAGAGTAACGCCATTCTTTGATCCGTGAAAATGCCGCCATCGCCGCCATTTTTGTTCCCATCAGCAATGACTGATTGAGTTATGTCTAAATTTTTACTTGAAATTGGCAAGACTGTAAGTCTATGTCAAATTGGAGGTTATTAGGTTATGTTTTCCATCAGTTTGTGTCAAATAACAAACAAAACCTAACCTACTAACCTCGAATTTGACATAGACTTACAGTCTTGCCAATTTTAAGTAAAATTTCGGATTGCCAATAAATGTCACGTTGACGGAATTGTGTTACAAAACCTCAAAGTGACGCATATGAAAAAGGAACAAACATGGCGGACGTGGCGGTACTCTCTATATCTACTGGCTCTGATTTAATGTACAGTGGCTATATAAAGACAGTGTGGTCAATTTTGGTTCTGTTTCTGATTGGTTGTTTTAAAATTCGCCATTAAGAGTCGTTTTACTAAATTACACATAGTCACACAAAATTGGTTCTAAGTCCTTTATTATTGAAAGTAGCCCCAATATGAAGTGGAATGAAATAATCCTCATAAAATTCTACAGTGTTCTGTGTAAGCGAATGCCGAATTTTCGTTTGCATAAGTAAATGTCAACGAGTTAAAGTAAAATGGTTTTTGTGAAAATTGCGCATTAGTCCAAATAAAAATCTATAATAAACTATATAAATGTCTTAATGCCAAAGATTATTGTATCAAATTAAAAAGAATTTATGGGTTACGTATAATAAATACAACGGTTTGATTATGAATATAAAAAACTAATTTTTTTGTTGAGCTTTTCTACGTAATCTCTGTGTCGATCAACGCAAAATGTTGTCAATTTTCGTTTTCTACGTACAAAAACACAATAAAGAAGATAAAAAAGGACACCTTGACTTATATTCCAATATTAGGTTGCTCGTTAACGAGGATTTTTAATCGCTGGCAGCGATTCCTTACGTTTCACATCGTCTCTTGTCGTTTAATTCTGTTTAAGTAATATTATTGACATTCTTGTGAAATTAATGTTACACTGCACATTTGACCACCTCATATTGCACACATTTTCGCGATCGTGGGTATACAGGTCTCTGAAAAGCATCTCCGAATTTCACATATGTCCAGTCCGTATAAAATGACGTTTATGTCACAACCACGGTGTAAGATATTTAGACCGTGGTCACAACTTAGCAGGGTGACGTTTGTCTTACAATTTAGCAGGCCGTGCACAAAACAATACCTAAGGGCGTGGCTGGTTGTTGTAGAGACGACTCTTAATGGCTGCCTTTTTTAAAATTGACCACACTGTCTTTATATAGTCACTGTAATTTAATGGAGTAGTTCCCGACATCTAGTTTTTGAAGGATCAACTACTATAAAGCTGCGCTATATTAGCTGGGTACACAACCAGTAGCCAAATCATCTGTTCAGTGTGTTTACATATTGTGTTACCTGAATAACTGCATTTGTTACAATTTTCTTAGTGGGGAATTTAAGCTCTTGTGTTGTAAGTATTCACCAGAAAGTTATAATTTGTATTACTATATGCAACAACACTTTACCTAAACAACTTATATAAATTTACTGTATTCTTCTGTATTAAACTGAAATAATATAGGTTAAATTCACCAATTACACATTGTCTCAAGATTGCGCACAGCTTTATTCCCAAGAGTGAGCAGTGCACTCCATTCAAGGACAGCCTTGATAAAGCAGCATCGGAAGCTAATGAAGCACTCTTAAAGAAAAGGAAGACTGTTAAGAGGCGAATAGGGTCTGGAGACAATACAACACCAACACAAGTTTCAGAATCTCTACCATCTACATCCAGAAAAAGCAGGAAACCTAAAAAGGTACCAAAGGACAGACCTCTAGAAAAAACTCCAATTGAAAACTCCGAAGATGAGATATTTTGTCCAGCCTGCAATGAGCAATTATTAATACATTATGTTTTAAATGTGTAAAGCGTAGTTTAAATTTGTAAATTGTAAATCAGAAGTGTTGTTACAATCGATTCAGCCAACAATTCATAGGCGGACGTGGTTGTCAACAAACGTTGAAACACTAACATGGGTGGTGATAAAAAACGTTGCCGGCAGGCACTGAATTGTCCAGAATTAGCTTAACGTAAGCCGACAACAATCTCGAACTCGTGGCCGAATTTGATAATGACGCTCCTTGTACCACTTGGCAAGCTCAAGGTGACATTCCAGAAAGGAGTTGCAGGTCCAAGTTATTGATTAGGGTGTTAATTAGGAAACCCAAATAAAGAGTCCTCAAAAAACGGCATCAAAGAATGGCGTTTAAAGGTGACATTGAAAAATGACGTCAAAGAGCTAATAAAAAAACGGGAAATTACTAAAATGAATATCAACAAGTAGCGTAGACATACCTGATTTTAGTCATCAGCTCAGAAACGAAGTTAATTAATAATTGGTGCAGTAGCACGCGGGAATGCCTTCGTAGAAGCAATTTACTTCAAGCGAATGCAGAAATAGAATGCCCCCAAAACAACGGAATAGCGGCTCGCTGGCGCAAAGCGATAACAAGTGAATTTCGGAAAAACCAAAACCAGAACTTTTGCGCGAACAAGATTTGATATCGATTGAAATACAGCGAATTATAACTCACGTGAAAATAAACAGGCTGGCCTGGAAGTGACTAAATGGCGAAACTAATAGCAGGAGCTAAAGATTTGTTTCAAACACAACACCAACACAAGTTTCAGAATCTCTACCATCTACATCCAGAAAAAGCAGGAAACCTGAAAAGGTACCAAAGGACAGACCTCTAGAAAAAACTCCAATTGAAAACTCCGAAGATGAGATATTTTGTCCAGCCTGCAATGAGCAATTTGTGGATCCACCAGCTGAAGATTGGATACAGTGCTTCGAGTGTGCTAGATGGTGGCACGAAGCATGCTCATACTATTCGGGGGGTCAATTTTCTTGTGACTTCTGCATCTAATTTACATGCGTACTCTTGGGAAGGGTACTGCGTACTCTTGAGACTACCTCTTCCCAAGAGTGCGCAAATGCCAAATTAGAAAAAAACTATTTTGCTTACATATATGAAATACCAACCTTGAGTTACATGTATTTTCTTATAATAAACATATTAATACTTCAGTCTGTACTTTTTACAGGCCTTTACATGAAAAATTGCTGGTTTAGGCACTCTTGGGCAACTTTACCTAGTGAGTAAAAATGTTTTTGAGTTTCATTGAGCGAGCAATACTCATGTTTCCACTCGGTATTTGATTTTGCTTTATTTCTGTTATAAGTTGTTGTATAAGGACTTAGGTCAGTTTAAAATGAAATAAATAAATAAATAAAATTACGATTATTGGGCAAAGCATTCACTTAAAATAAATTTAAAAACGAGAACGATTCGGCTACACAATAATCAGGGCAAATTACAGTAACACCTATATTGTCATTTTCCCGCATAGATTTGGGTAGGTTGTAATCCCCAAAAAGTATCAACTTGCTGGACGGGTTCTGTTGGATTACCTCACTGTAGAAACATTTGCTTATTTCGCATTGTGCGCTGATTTATTGGGGTAGCAAGAAGGCGCACCTCGGAAGCTGTTGACCGAGGTTGCTAGTGTAGCGTACCAAGGTAATTGACTTAAAAACGCCGGTCGTGCAAGGGATGGTCATAAATCTACCCAAACTTGACACTAAGTGCAATTCTAAATCAACTGAAACTTGACATTAAGCGCAGTTCCAAATTTGTAAACGTCAGTGCTTTCTAAAACGTGAGTGAAGAATGATCTATAAACGTCAGTGCGACATATGCCAACAAAAAGTGTTAGAACCCAAAGGTGATTTGTGTCTCCATCAAACAATGCGGACTAACTCGTCAAAAACGTCAAAGTATAAATTCGGAAAACAGCAGGAAGGATGTCACAACCGTAGGAGCACCCAATAACAAAAAGAAGGGTTACGTAAATACCCTGGTGACCCAAATGTCCACAGCAATGACCAACCCTTGGACACAATAGAGTTGTAAATTCTTGAATATGAAAGAAGCCCATGCAATTTTATTATCGGAGGTAGCATCCCAAACTTGTCTGTCACAATAGAGCGAAGGGTGCTATTGTATCAGGAAGAATGGACGGGGCTCCTGCCATTCAAACAGTGGTTATATAAACTGGGGTAGCCTAGTTTTGGACATCAGTCGTCCCAGATCAACGCGATCGTCTCACGTATTTGTATTTTGTATTGGCATTTGTGTAATATTAACGAATGTGTACGTGTGTATTTTTGTTTATTTCTTTAAAGTTAAAATAAAGGAAGGTTATTGTTTTCCATAAACGTGTGTATTTTACTGAACTAAATTCTACAGTAAAAATTGCTACGCATCAAATAAATTGGCAAATAATAACCAAACTAGCATTTTAAAGTTAGTCTGTAAATTATAGCTGTACTGTTCAGTTTATGTATTTTCTCCAATATACGTTTATTTAATTCACCCGTGTTATTATTTGACACTCACACACTGACTGGTAATTTAGAAATTGAGGTTGTGGTTATTATTATGATATTACATTCCTAGAGCATGTATTGCGAATATCTCTGATATAGGTAAATAGAAAATTACCCAAATTTTTCATTTACAGATAAAAATGGAGAAAAAACTTATCGAAATTTGCTGGAATTTAAACAGCTGATAAGAGTTCCAACCTACATTAGGGCAAGGATGTATAAGAATGCGCGGTTGATAAGAATACGCAACGCTTATTTTAGTACCCTGCAGGATGCATATTGCAGCAAAATGCACGTTCTTGCAAAACTAATTTTACCGTTATTCAGTAGCAGTGAGCTTGTGATTCCCGCGTGTGTCTCCAAGGAGAAAAATTACATTCAAGGTAAGTGCTCATGTTACTATAAATTTTTAAAGTTGTAGAAACAGTGAGAGATTCAACATTTCATTACTAATCAAAGATTGAAACGGCTTAACCTATTTTAGGAAATTTTTCTTTAATTTTATTGCAAGAACTTAACCTCAAATATCAAAGTTTAGGTAGTATTAATCACAGAAAGTGCAAATGTGTAGTTGTTCAAGAACGCGCAGTTTTGATTGCACAAGATTGCGCAGTGCGCACTCTTAGGCAACTTATTCTATCTAATAATTTAATTGTTACAGAGTTAAGTGCCTTTTGATCAGCAATGTCCAGATATGCAAGAAAAAGTAGTAGAGAACTTCGATTTACCCCCGAACTTTTTGAAGAGGTAAATCGGAGGCTTGAAAACCAAGAAAGCAAAAGAGCCATAGCTAGAGATTTAGGGATACCGGAATCAACGCTTCGCCAAAGACTGAAACTTGGCACAGTACCTACTTCTTTAGGTAGATTTAAAACAGTTTTCTCTCTAGAAATGGAAAGGGAATTAGCTTCGCACATATGCGAATTAGATAAAAGATTTTACGGGGTGACCTTTAAAGATCTTAGAAGTATTGCGTATGAGTATGCCAAACAAAATAAAGTTTCTTCAAATTTTAACCAACACACGCTTAGCTGGTAAATCGTGGGCATATGGATTTTTTAAAAGACACAAGCTGACATTGCGACAACCCGAGAAATGCTCACTGGGAAGAATGATAGGCTTCAATAAAGTTGCGCTCCGTGTATGAACGATATAAATTTCCAGCAAGTAAAATTTACAACATGGACGAATCTGGTATTTCTACTGTCCCTAATAAGCTCCCCAAAACTGTTTCTCCAAAAGGAAAAAAGTTGGTGGGTAAAGTAGCAAGTGGAGAAAGAGGACAATTGGTAACAGTCGTATGTTGTTTAAGTGCTGGAGGGACATATATTCCTCCAGCAATAATATTTCCTCGAAAACGCTTCAAAGAGGAACTCTACAGAGGTGCTCCCGCAGATTGCCTTAAATTAATTTCTGATACCGGATTTATTAACAGCGATTTATTTATTGATTGGCTCAAGCATTTTAAAATTTATGCTCACCCTACAATCGACAGTCCCGTTCTACTGATACTGGACAATCATGTCTCTCACTGTACATTAGAAGCAATCCATTACTGCCGAGATAATTTTATACATTTGGTATCCTTACCGCCGCATGCTAGTCATAAGTTGCAACCATTAGACAAATGTTTTTTTGGCTCATTCAAAGCAGCTTATAGCCAAGAATGCGATAATTGGCAAATTTGTAATCCAGGTAAGGCCATTACACAGTATCAAGTAGCAGAGCTCTTCCGACTAGCTTACAACAGGATTGCAAGCGTGGAAAAAGCAGTCAAGTCTTTTTCTTCAGTTGGAATATGGCCATACAATCCAGACGTCTACAGCGAAGAAGACTTCTTACCATCTTCTGTTACCGATGTTGCAGATAAAACACCCTTCGACAAGTCTACTGTTAACACCGAGGACGATCCTGTTGAAAATGTATTTGACGTTGAAATGCTTGCTGTACCAGAAATTATTAATTTGGAAGATATAGATGCTCTTGATTTAAATGCTGTCAAGATTTTTGTTCAAGTAACTAATACAACTTGTTGCTGCTCTACATCTCAACAAGAAGAAGAAAAAGGTCAACAAGGAGAAGAAGGTCAAGAAGATAACCCGAATAGCGTCAGATTAGTTAAACCTAAGGATATTTATCCCCTTCCATTTTCACCTAGACAACCGACTAAACAAAGAAAAGGAGTAAAGTCTGAAATTTTATCAGGATCTCCTTATAAAAATTCCCTAGAAGAAGAACTTGCTGGAAAAGCAGCTAAACTTTCTCAAAAAGTAACTAAAGTTAAACAAACTAAACGAAAACTTTGTGTACAATCAAAAAAGGCAACTCTTCCCAAAAAACAAAGAAAGGAGACAAAAAATGAAGACGACAGTGAATGCAGTTGTCCTGGTTGTGGAGAATTATATACGTCACCTCCACAAGCAGACTGGATACAGTGCTTTAATTGCAAGTCGTGGTGGCACGAAGACTGCACGGATTATGGTGTAAAAGGACAGTATACCTGTGAAAACTGCCTATAGACTAAAATCATTTGAAGCATAGGTACCATTTTTTACACGCTCTCTTTTACGCCGTAATGCGGGTTCTTATAAGACGGTATGTGTAAGAGTGCGCGTTTGCCTTATAATGTATTTTATTTTAAATTTCGTTTACATATTAAGTTAACATTGTTTTTGCTGGATTACTAATTTATGTATAGTTTTTACTGTTTGTGTATTAGTTTCTTTTGTATTTCTACCAGAAATAAAATATATACAGCAAAAAACGTGTTAGGTGCGCATTCTTATACAACTTGCCCCTAAACCTAAATAAAAGAAATAGTCATGTACTTCTCAAAGATATGTTTAGTTTTCTATAATGGGAAAAAAGAAGTGTAAACAGGGATCCATAACCATTTTTGGAGCCATAATTATGTTAAGGAATAGAATCAAGTATCTTAAAAATGACGAAAAAGAACTCAAAATCAGTTCTTATTGAAAGCAACAGTGACTATGTTTTCAACAAGATAGAGATCATTTTTCCAGATAGTGAATAGAAATTCAAGTTTTTAACTGCTTTGGGCGATCTTTTTGATGCGTAAGTAAAACCACACAATAATTTATTTTTGTAAAGATTAATAAGCTCAGATTAGGGAAAGCATGTGGGCACGATGGCATTACACCTGAAATGATTAAATACATGGGCAAAGAAGGCGAAGACATTTTATTGCGACTCTTGAATCTAGTATGGAAACAAAATGCAATTCCAGAAGACTGGAAAATAGCTGTCATCCACCCTATACATAAGAAAGGTGATAAAAAGGATTGCGCAAATTACAGACCCATATCCCTGTTATGTGTAGCAGAAAAACTGTACGAAGCCATACTGCAGAAAAGACTAGCTAACAATATGGAGACTCAAATAGCAGAACTACAAGCTGGGTTTAGGGCTGGCAGAGGGACGCAGGACCATATTTTTACAATACGTCAAATAACGGAAAAACTAACAACTAAAAACAGAAAATTGTACCTTTGCTTCATAGATTTATCCCAGGCCTTCGACAGAGTGAACAGACAAAAAATATGGCAAGCTTTGGAGAACAAAGAAGTAAATCAGAAGCTGATACAAGCAATACAAAGTATATATACAACATGTATAAACTACATAAGAAGTAACAACGCACACTCGGAACATTTCATAACTAATTCAGGCGTCAGACAGGGTGGTGTGCTCAGCCCCTATCTATTCAACATCGTGCTGGATGAGATCCTAAAGAAAGCGCAGCCCGAACTAAAGAAATTTTACTGGGGAGTAAACAACCTACATCCCATAAATACCAACATCCTTGCCTACGCAGATGACATGATCCTACTGGCTGAGAATGGAATAGATCTACAACACAATTTAAATGTAATCCTTAAACATCTACAAACATGTAATTTAAAAATAAACAAGAGTAAAACTAAGGTGATGGTTATAGCAAAAAAGCGCACGGAAATAAATATCCAAATCGATAATGAAGCGGTTGAACAGGTCACAAGCTTCAAATACCTGGGCTGTGTTCTACAAGAAGAAGGGCATATTGATGAAGAAATAGACACCAGAATTAAGAGTGCTACCAAGCTGTATTACTCACTAATCAAATGTGCATTGAAGAAAAGGGAACTAAGTAAAAAGACAAAAATAACACTCTACAAAACTTTGTTTATACCCACAATAACGTACGGATCAGAATCATGGACTCTCACAATGAAACAGAAATCTAGGCTACAATCAACAGAAATGCGCTTCCTACGATGTATTTTAGGGAAAACACGAAGGGACAGAATACGAAATGACACGATAAGGGATAATCTGAGAGTAAATTCGCTAATGAAAGAAATTGAAACAAAACAGTTACGTTGGGTGGGCCATCTCTGGCGTATGGATGAATACAGACTACCAAAAGTTATCAGTGAATCGGGAGTGGCGGGTAAAAAACCAGTGGGAAGACCAAAAACCCTGTGGTGTGCAGACATAGCAAAAATCCTGAAGAAAAAGGGTAAAACCTGGAATGAAGCAAAGAATTTAGCACAAGATCGTAAAAACTGGAAGAAGTTTATTTCATAGACGTTGAAACCTCTACACTGCGTGGCGGTAGAAGAGGTCGGGATAAGTAAGTAAGTAAAGATTTTATGTTTGCAGCTCTGTGCCTCCATCACCAGCATCGGACCAAAGTGATGATAGTGGTCTGTAATCTATGTGTAACCAGAGAACACTATTGGCTGTTGTAATGGATATTCAAATGAAGAATTTTATGGTCTTGGAGCAAGTGCAAGAATTCTTGCACAGTTATTTACTAGAAACCAATTTACCATATGCCGATAAAGTATGTGTAAGAGGTGCAGTGCTAAAAATGTCTTGATCTGGCAGCCAAGGGTTCCAAATATGTAACTGTACTTAAAAATGTTCCACCAAGAGATGTTTATGTAAATCATCCGGCAAACTAAGCAATTCTAAATGCCATGGAAGTTTATCATGTACTAATAGGTAAGCTTCCTTCCCCCATGTACAAGTACATAAAATAGTATGTAGAATGTAAACATATTTTTCTATGAATAAATTTTTGTTTTTAAAATAAACGTTTTCAGTGCATTTTAGTGTGTAAAATAAGAAAATCTGGTCATCTTGTTTTTTTTAATTCTCTTCAATAATACGTTCATCGTTCATGTAAATTTGCTTTCACCAAATTGAACTAGTAAATCTTAAGATTGACCACTTTGGCTTGGTAAAAGCCCAAAAATTAATAACCGACACCATTTTTTGTACATTTACCACAGATAATTGGTAAATCCTAGATTTAACGTGTCTATCCTAGGATTCATCAATTTTCGAGCTTTCACAGTAACCTATATATCTTCCACCAAACATCTCTATCGTTGTACCTATTAATTTAATGCATTATGTAAGTTTTTAAAAGCGGTGCAAAGAAAAGTCCAATAACTGAATAATATTGTTACACCTCGTGCTACTTACTATCTACACTGTTATTAACAACGATATCAGCTTCAAGGAGACACTTTGCTATAAAATAATCCATAACATATTTGCACTATCATCTCTTAAAAACCATCCAGTTCACAATTGCTGCTAAAATCGCTGGTTTTCTTATGTTATCTTCGCTGCACTCGCTTAAGTTTTTACCTGCCATAGTTTGTATGTGTAGTTTCTAAAAATTATACCATACACTACAATTATATGTTACTTTCCACATCCAGATTGTGTCTGGAATGCGATCGATTGAAAGAAGCAATAGGTTGCACAGCAACTGGACAATGCACAGAATGAAAAATAAACAACGTGAAAGGGTGTTGTGCCCCATTCAACACCAAATTTGTTGTTGCGAATAGTTAAAAAACTAAAACCAAAGGAACGGATAAAGCCAAAAGATTTTAGCAATGCAGAAATAGTTACTATTTCCAAATGTAAATACGAAAATGCAATGCTGCATAATGTTAGTGTAATAAGAATAACCTTATGACTAACACAAAACCTGCAGCAAACCAGCAAACTACAGAAAGTGGTGAATAGCTATCAATGTTATAAACGTTACAGAAATATAAATTATTGAAGAAAATCCAAACGCATTGCACAACAATTGGTGATAAATAGATTTGAGAAACAAAAATAATCAAAGATGACACCTCAACCACACGATACAATTTTGAGAAGCAGTTTTTCTATAATCAAATTTTTACTAATCCACGACAAAACGACACTGCACTATTTTCTCTCTAATGTGATGCGAAAAAGAGATTCAAAACAGAGGTTTCACAATTTTCCATCTTGTTGAATAGGCTTGTAAACGGACATGGTTGCTGATAGTAGTTAGTTGCTACTTTGAAGAACTGGAGTCTGTAGTGTACGTCCTTTGAACTGCTGAAGACACAGAATGAAAATTGGGGTGGAGCTGCTTCTGAAAAGAATTAAAAAATGTCAATAACTCTCAAATAATTATATATTTAAATAAAGCAATATTATAGAAGCTAAATCTAACTAAATTAAATCTAAACCAATTTTCTTTCACAACCAAATTATGATCACTCTAAGAATACAATTGATCCACAAATGAGTGCAACCAGAATTGTAGACAGAAGTTATGCCTTTTCAAAAAATTACAAATGATAAGAATGACGTTGTAGTGCATAGACTTAGTACATAACATTAAATCTACACCAGACATATGATCGTCAACACATTTACGTACTAGAGTTAATGTCATATCGACATGCTACATTATAACCAGAATTTGAGTTCGTATTTGTTTGAGGTCAAAAGTACAATCACTCGTGTTCGTAGTTTAAAACCAAATAATCAGGTTAGCGCACCCTGCAAAAACCTTTCCTATAATACCCCTGTTACTATCAATACCGTTGTTCATAAACCCTCAACCTTCCACTATGTTCAACACATATTCCAGAAAACGAATTTTAATATGCCTGGGCATTGGCCCACGACAGTTCGGTACACTCAGCTTAAATTGAGGCCATGGAAATAAACTTATCGGAACTCAGCTGTGCAACCAGCTAAAGAAGTGCAGTTGATAAAATCACATAGCCGAAAATATTAATACCACAATCACCAAATCTTATTCTAACGTCACTAAAAATATACCGGGTGACAATGAAACCAGGCTCATGCTTATATCTTCTTTATTTTTGCATTGATTTAGTTAACATTTTATATGAAAATACTACACACAATTTCCAGTTTCACCAGAAGTGATACTAACTTTGATTTTTTAAATAGATCACCCTGTATATTTTATGTTTTTCGGAATCTACAAGTCAAATTACATAAACTGGTCTCGCCCAATTTTCATTTTTTCAAACAGAAAAATATTTTTTTCAACTTTTATTTTTTACGATAGAAGGTTGTGACTTAAAAAAATTGTTCTAATTGACTTTAGCAATTAATAATAATAGCATTTTATCAATGAAGTCAATAACAAACCCTTAATAAAAGTACAAAATTTGCTCAACACATATTTAAGAGTCACTTTTTTTAAATGGCACCTACCCCAAGGGCCATCTTACCATTAAACAGCAAATTTAATTACCAATCGAACGATATGCATCATGCACTACTTTATCATTATATAAAATTGAAAAATATATATAATTTTTTTAATTATTTCTGTGTAATACCTAAGTAAATTTGGCAGCACTGTTGTATGTAATTTGAGTCGTAGATTGGGTAATCCATTTGAAAAATAAAAGTTAGTGTTATTTACGGTGAAACCGGAAGTCGGCCATTTTGATTATACTTGTATGTCAATCCGAAATTATGTCTAGTATCCTTGTATCAAATTTCATCCAAATTAATTCATAAGTAATAAAGATAGAGGCATGGCCTGGTCTCATTGTCACCCTGTATATCAATATTCGAAAAAAGAACAAGAGATAATTTTAAACGGTGTAGAAGGTATCAAAATAAAGGAGTGGGCAATTTAATCCATTAAAAAAACATATCGGCAGCATCAAAACTTTCCAGAGCGAGAATTTGCTTCTATTTATCATTCAAAACAATAATTGATGCTTTTTTAAAAGACCATAAAACTATTCAAATAGAGCAACATCAAAATTATATCAAAAGATTAGTTACACCGACTAAGAAAATTATCTTATTCAATGTTTATCCGACTATCTCAAATAAAGTTATAAAACGATCTTTGCACAATTTAAACATTAAAACAGCCTCATCAGGATACCTTAAAAAAGCAGGATTTTCAGAAACTGAATCTGAACCTATTGGAAATTTCCGACAATTTAAATACATAATGGCCAAAAAAAATTACAAATTCAATAATAATAATAACTTATGAAGTTCACTAAGGAGCGGCTAAAAATCCGATGGTGATCTTAGATATGCGCATGCGCGATTTGCTACGTTGCCAGGATTGAGAGTATTTACAGAACGCATTTGTTTGCAGTGGGAAAAAGAGGTTAGAAATTCTTAACTTTCTGTTTGCTATTTTTCTTGTGGCGAATTAAGTGTTTTAAGGGAGGTTTTTTGGATTTTATTTTCAATTTCCAAAGAGCTGATATTTTTGACCATCATGGGCGTAGTCTGCAAATATTGTGAAAAACTTTTTACGCTTCAAAGTAATTTGAACAGGCACCTTAAAACAGTGCACAATTTAGTTGAAAAAAACCTTGTTTCCTATTAGTCCGGGAGCCAGCGACCTTTTTTAATGACCAAAACCATAAAAGCTGAAAATTTTTCCTAAGCTTTATTTGGCATCACTAGCAAGTGAATGGACCTCCAGCTGGCGCACTTCCGAGGGGTGTAGCTGCGGCATCCTCCCACACACGTAAAATAATAATAATAAATAATTTTAACAGACGTTGACAGAAAATACTTGATTTACGCCAACTAATTATCAATTATTTTGATAAATGCTATCGAACTTGAAAAGCAAGGCACGGCATATTTAAAAATTTCCAAGTTTTAAATTAGTATTTTCAAATAAAAATCGCATATAGAATATTATTATTGGTATCATTTGATGCGTAATAATTTTTTTGCACTACTAGTCTCAGAACGCAACGTTATTGGCCTATCTTTAGGTCGTGAAGTTGATTTTCTCCAACAAGGGAGAGAAAGTAAAATAAACAATTTTCACCGTGGTAACTAATAAATTGCTAAGTTACCAAATATGACTATTTTAATTTTGACGTTTTAAAGAGCTGTATTGTCAGGTTGACAGTTAAAATATTTTCGAAATTTGTTGGGAATTTAGGTATTAAGCAGTTTGGTAGTGCAAATAAAAAAAATCTGGTGTGATACACTCACACAACTTCCTTTTACAGTGATCTTATAATTAGTCAAAAATTTCATTTTTAATTTTGAAGCATTTGTTAAAAATTTTCAAAAATTACAAATTCTACAAAAACGGTACAAAATCGAGTGTTAGTTGAAGAGACAAATTTTCTCTAGAATTTTAAGGTGAATTCAAAAATGTAATAATATACCGGGTGTTTTATTTAAAATAGGAGTTAATAAAAAAAATAGAAAAAAAAAACAAAAGAAACCCACTTTAGAAGTATTCAACTGGAAAATCACCTATCTCACATCAATACACATTAAAAATGTAAGAAAAATGTAAAGTTTAAAAAAAATCGTTAAAGCCGTTTTTGAAAAAATCGAAAAAAACTGAAAAATCACAAGAGTAAACACCTACTTCCGGTTATGCGATTTTCTTCACAAGCTTGCTGTCTCATCTACATAGTACACAAAACTTATATATGAAGTTTTAACGCCATACCTCTTTTCGTTTTTGAGATATTCTGTTCACAGACAGACACACAGACAGACAGACACACAGACCAATGAAAAAAAATATGTTTTTTGGGATCAGGGGACTCTAAAACGTGAAGATCTGTTGAAAACTCAATTTCGAATTTTTGGGGTGAATCCAATACTTCCTTTATAGTAAAAGGAAGTAAAAATAGTATATACACCACGGTAGCGAATCGTCTTATAAGCTTCGCGCTTTAGATACTTCGCGCTGCGCGCTCAGTATCTAATATGCGCTCAGGTTATAATACTGCGCTTCGCTACCTTGATGTATAATATACCATTATCTACTTTGATGATTGTTATTTTCATATGAAAAACATTGACTCAGCCTACTTGTTTCAAATAACTGACAGCTTCTCACATTTATGAAATGTCAAAATTAAAAATTTTTAATGGTTTTTTATGCAAAGTAGATAAAATAGTATACTATACTCGTTTAATAAGAGGCATTGAAGCACTCGTTCCATTGGAGCACTCCTCGCTACCCTCGTCGTGCCCCAAATTCACTCGTGCTACAATAGGCCCTCTTGTTAAACTAGTATAATAATATACTATATCTTTCCATTGATACCATTATCTTCCCTGTAAGTTGAATTGGCGAGCAGGAATCGACAAAAACGTTCAATACAATGTTAATCGCCTATGTTCGACTTTGAGAACGGACACCCGGTGTAGTGTACTAATACGTGTAAATTAATAAAGTAATGTATCAACAATCGCCATCTAAATATTTACTATTTGCACTTTTATGTGTAAATATTTACTTTTCGCATTTCAATGTCCACATATTTACTGTTTATGTTATGTAGAAGTATTTAAATGTGTAAATATTTACTAAAACCCTTTAAATTCAAAAACTTGTGAGATAGTATAATAACTGCATGGAAGTGCTTAATGGGAAAAGTATAGATATCTGATACTGTCAGAGGTGAAATTTGATAATACAATAGTTAACTGAATAAGTTAAACAAAAAAAATATCCAGCTTTATATTTAGTGAGGGAAAAGTGTCCAGCTGATGCAGTCAAAGATACAATGCGCCCAAGCGCATACCAATGCGCAGCGTCTTTCACTGCATCAGCTGGACACTTTTCCCCCACTAAATATATAGCTGGATGTTTTTAGGGTAACGGGTAGGTACTCCTCTGCGATCCCGGTGGAGGGCAGACCTACTTCAGGGAACTAGCGACCCTGCCCACGTGAGTTCTTGGTATCTCCCACCTCCTTGTTGAGAGAAACCATGTCCTAACCTAACTTCCATCTACCCTATCCTATCTCCCATATCCTAAACTCCGGGTTACCGGATGATAGTTGGTCAACGGTCTGAAGGAGGAAATATATAATTTCGGACTTCGAGAGCGGAAGAACCACTTAAATAGGGAGGGCTAATCTCTATAGTCCAGTAAGACAGTTAGCCTAGGGGAAGAAAACCTCAAACACAAATTACCCGGTCTCCCAGGTTGGGGGTTGGTCTTGGGCCTGTATCCCAATGGCCGGAAAACCCTTTAAAATACAAAAAATCGTAGAAACATGCCTCGGAAACAGCCGGACGGATTTAATAAAAAACGACTATGCTCAAGGAAAAGGATTTTGAATTTTGCCACTTGGAACGTACAAGGAATTGCAACCAAAAATACAGAAGTATTTGAGGAGATTAAGAAGCAAAGAATAGACATAGGAGTACTTATATATATAAAATAGCTCTACGAGCCTAGAAGGCCCAAGGCTTGGTTGACGATTTCTCGCCATTTCTTTTTGTCTGCAGCTTTTGTTTTCCAGTCGGTGATGTTCATCTTCCTTATGTCTCCTTCCACATCCTCTTTCCATCTCTTTCTTGGCCTCCCTTGTCGTCTCTTACCCCCGATACTACACATCAATAGCTTTCTTGGCAACCTAGGTTCCGCCATTCTTGTTGCGTGCCCCATCCATCTTATTCTTTGGGCTTTTATTACTCCTATGATGTTTGGTTCCTTATACAGTTCTTTAAGTTCCTGATTTGTCCTCCTTTCCCACCTGTTGTCAACTTTCTTGCCACCAAAAATCTTTCGAAGCACTTTCCGCTCCCACACTCCTAACAGTTCTATTTCTTTGGTTCTTAGAGTCCAGACCTCGCTCGCAAACACAGCAATCGGCCGTATTACTGTTTTGTATACCCGCACTTTTAACTTCCTTGATACCACTTTACTTTTAAGAAGATGATTGAGCGCGTTGATGCATCTATTTCCGGCCATTATTCTTGCTTGTATTTCTTCGCTACTTCCTGTTGTCCTTGCTATAATTGTTCCCAAATATTTGAATTTCTCCACTTCTTCGAAATTGTAAGTTTTTCCTGAATTACTCGTTATCGTTAGGTGTCTATTCTCCATAAAAATATCGTCTGTCCAGCTCATATACTTTGTCTTATTTTCGTTTACTTCCAGACCCATCTTTCTTGCCTGTTGTTCCAGTCTCTTAAATACTTCTTGTAGTTCGCCTTTACTCCTAATATTGTAATATCGTCAGCGTACGCCAGCACTTGGTGTTTTTTGTGGTATAATAGTCCTGTTCTATTGATGTTTGCCTCTCTTAGGATTTTTTCCAGCACGAAATTAAACAGTACTGATGACAGAGGGTCGCCTTGTCGTAATCCTACTTTAACCTCAAAATTATTTGATGTTTTCCCCTTTACTCTTACTCTGTCTTCTGTTTGCGTGAGAGTCATTTTTATAAGATTTACTAGCTTTTTACTGATCCCTAGTTCTAATAGTGCCTTGTACAGTTCAGATCTTACTATCTTGTCATATGCTTGTCTGAAGTCTAGGTATAATATATTGGTTTCTTTCTGGTGTTCGTAGCTTTCTGCCTGAATTTCTTTCAGTATAAATATTTGATCGACCACCCCTCTTCCTGCTCTGAAACCACATTGGTATTCGCCTATTATCTCATCCATCTTTGTCATGAGCTTCTTTTTTATGGCTGTTGCTAAGATCTTATAAGAAACATTGAGGAGTGCTATGCCCCTATAGTTCTCACAGTCCTGTTTGTTGCCTTTTTTATAGATAGGGCATAGTATTGCTTCTCTCCATTCTCGAGGCATCCTTTCTTCTGACCAAATTTGTTTTATTAGCTCTTGAGTTTTCTGCATTAGTTCATTACCTCCAAACCTAAACATTTCTGCCGTAATCATGTCACTTCCCGGGCTCTTATTTTGTTTAAGGTTTCTCACGATTTCTATAATCTCTAGAGTAGTTGGTGGTTCATCTTCGTCCTCATTTCTGTGGTCTTCTTCCTCTATCCCATATTCCTCTATCTCCACATTATCTCCATTTAACAACTCCTCAAAATATTCCTTCCATCTTTCTAACACCTTTTCTTCCTCTGCTATTAAATTGCCATTTTTATTTTTGTAGAAAATTGAAATGAGCTGGTATCCTTGGTTTTCTTTTCTTATACCGCTGTATAATGATCTAACCTCCTTATTTTTAAAGTTGTCTTCAAGCCTACTCATTACTTCTTCATTATACTTCCTTTTCTTTTCTCTTAATATATGTTTACAACGCTTCCTCTGTTCCTTGTACTCGCGTTTCATTTCTTCTGTTCCCCTTGAGATCATTTTTATTCTCGCTTTGTTTCTTTTTTCTATTTCTTTTGTACATTCTTCATCAAACCATTGTTTCTGTACTTTTTTAGAGCTGCCCGCACACTTTTTGGCACTTTCTTTTATATTGTTCTTGATAGCTTCCCATAAGTTCTCTATATTGTTCGTGTCTTTTATATTGCTTATTTTTTCGGTCAGAATTTCTTCATATTTTATTCTTTCCTCTTCTCTTTCCAATCTAGTCACTTCTCTATTTCCTCTTTGCCTATTTCTTTGATTTTTCTTTGTTGGTATGACTGGGCACATTCTAACTCCTACTATAAAGTGATCAGACTCCATATTTGGACCTCTGTAGCTTCTTATTTTCTTAATATTTCTTACTTCCTCTTTTTCTATAAGTACATGATCCACCTGGTTTACGTAGCGGCCATCTGGTGATCTCCATGTGCCTTTATGGATATTTTTCCTCTCAAAATACGTACTTATAACTATCAAACCATTTGTTTTCACAAAGTCTATCAGTAGTTGTCCGTTTTCATTAGTTTCTGTGTGCTTACTGTGTCTTCCTATAGCAGGCATATATATTTCTTCTCTACCTATTTTTGCATTCATGTCACCAAGAACTATCTTCATGTCATACCTAGGGATGTTGTTATATTCTCTGTCTACCTCGTTGTAGAATTCTTCTTTCTCTTCTATACTTTTCTCTTCAGTTGGTGCATGAATGTTGAGTAAACTTATCTTCTGAAATTTTCCTTTCAGCCGTAAATAACACATTTTGCCCGTTAAAGGCTTGTACTCCAGTATTGCTGTTTGCAGATTCTTGCTAACTAGAAATCCTGTTCCAAATACCCTATTCTTTCCTCCACTATTAAAATATATATAGTTTTCTAGTTCTAGTATTTCATTGCCAAGTTGTTTTGTTTCTTGCATTGCTACAATATCAAATTTAGATTTCTTACATTCATCGTTTAACTGTTTCAGGGCTCCTTCTTCGTTAAGACCTCTCACGTTCCAAGTTCCTATCAAGATGCTTTCCTGTATTTTGCTTTTTAATGTTTTAATTATATCTCTTCCTTTTTTACCTCCACTATTGTCCTTGTGTATTGCAGTGTTCGTCATTGTTGTTACTCTCCTATTTTCATTTAGTATTACTTTTTTGCCCCATCCTTCTCCGTTTGCCGCGTCATTCTTGAAAGTTTTCCTTCTGTTTCATTCCATTTCCATACTTGCCCATTAGTTGTAAGTTTCTGGTATCCCATCGTTACATTTTTCCCAGCTTTCTTTTCCTCATCTACATGTTTTTTAATTTTCTTTTGTATTTCTCTTTCGTTTCTCGTTAAGTCGCAGTTTATATACACATGTGCTTGGTCCGCTGAATGTTTTAACGTGCTCTTCGTTTTTAGGACACCAATTTTTTGCTCCATGTTTTCCATTTTGATTATGTATCGTTTTTCATCAATTTTGTAGGCTGTTTCCAAATTAACTTCAAAATTCAATTTTTTTCTTATATAGGTTTCTATTGCCCCTTTCAGCTCATCTTCACTATTTGTATTGATATTTAATCCAGTTATCATGAAGTTTTTCTTACGCTTTTCCCTCTCCATGCGTTCATGACTTCGCTCTATTTGTTCTATGCTTTCGCACTTCTTATATAGCTCATCCACTCTCGTTTTTAAATCTGTGTTCTCCTTCTGCAGCGAGGTTACTTGGGTGTAATATGTTTGTTGTTCTTCTTTTAATCCACGTAGTTCTTCTCTTAATTTCTGCACTTCTTCCTTTTGTTCTCGTTGCTCTCGCCGAAATTCTTTAAAATCGTTCATCATTTCCTTCATCATACCTCTTAGTTCTTTCCAGTCCTCGTCTTTGTGGCCACTGTAATTATTTTCTGGCTTTTTAACTTTTTCTGGTGATCTAGCGATTTTTTTGCTTCTACTAAAAATGTCTGAATCTTCATTCCTTCTTCTTTTACCATCTTCAGTTGAGGAACCATCGCTGTCGTAGTTATATCTCATCATTTTTCCAGCAATTTTGAAAAGCTCTGCAACCAAACGTACTAAATACTGTACAATGTGTTGCCTATCCAAATAATTTAAATTTCCCTTTCAATTCTGCACTCTTCTTTATCACTCTTATCTGCTGTTTAGGTTATGTTGTAAAATTAGTAGTTGCTATTCTGACCTGCGTCTTTTACTTGATAAATTTTCTGCTCACTCTTTCCTTAGCTACACCACCATATCCTCCACAAACTTTGGTGAAATAAAACACTAGATACGATCCAAAAACGTGAATTTAGTTTCGTAGTGTTATCTCACACCTTCACTTCACTTGACCTTCCAATAACATCAATAACATAGGAGTACTTACCGAAACTAAAAAGAAAGGTAAGGGTGTGGAAGAAAAAGGAGATTACGTACATATTTACAGTGGTGTCGACAAAAACAAGCGAGCGAAATGTGGAGTTTCAATTGTTCTACATAAAAGATTAATAAACTATATTAAAAATTGGGAACAAATCAATGAGCGTTTTGTTACAGTTCAGATGAAATTACTGAGTCACGAAGTCACAATAATAGGAATATATGCTCCTACAAATGAAGCAATAGTAGCAGTAAAGGAAGAGTACACAGACCAGCTTACGAATATATTAAGTGGAGTAAACCACCAACACGAAATAGTATTGATGGGCGACTTCAACGGTAGAACAGGATCCAAAGATCATGATCCAGTCGTGGGAAGATGCGGAGAAGCAGAAACAACAGTAAACGACAATGGCCGAAGAATAATAGAAGTATGTGAACAGTTCTTGCTGTCTATATTAAATGGATTCTTTAGGCACAAAATGATACACAAAATAACTTGGAGACGTGCAAGTACAGGATCAGAATCGATAATTGATTATATCATTACCAAGCAACAGTCAAACATGAGAGCATTTGATGTTCGGGTGCAGCGAGGAGCTGAATGCGGTTCTGATCATTTCTTAGTAAAAGGTAGAATGTACTTTAAGTATAAAAACAATGACCCAAACACTCACAAATTTTGGGACGAGTCGATTCAGTTCCTATATAAACTGAGACTATCGAACTATATCAGAACAGAATTGATAGAACTAGATGGCAGTGCAGAATTTATGTACAATAAATTTAAAGAATGCCTATTTAAAGCAGCCAAGGATTCATTGGGAGTAATGATAAATCAGAACCGCAACAATAAAAATAACAATAGTTGGTGGAATGGCATTCGAGAACTGGTTGAAGATAAGAAGCATCTATACGAAAAATGGCTTTCGACCCAAGATGAAGAAGACAGAAAACAGTATCAGCGGTGTAACAGACAAGTTAAAAAGGAAGTGACAAAGCTTAAGAACGTAATGTGGCAAGATAAATGTGCCGAAGTCGATCAACTGATAGGTGGTACACAGTCGCATGAAGCATGGAAAATGATTAAACAACTAAGAATGAATGAAAGAAATACTTACTTACTTACTTACTTAGTCCTATGCCTTTTTACCGTTAAGTGTAAGGCGGGTGGGGTTGAGTTTGCTCCGTCGATGGCGTTTTCCACTTTTCTTTCCATAGTTTCCTATCCTGGGTCACTTGTTTTATTCCTGCCCATTTTATTCCCTTGCTCGCTGCACCCTCACGTATTCCCTCCTCCCATGTTTTCCTGGGTCTTCCTCTTTTATTTTTCCCCGGCACTCGCGTTTCATACACTCTTTTTGTTATTCTGTCCCTTGTCATGCGGCACACATGTCCAAACCACCTTAATTGACCTTCCGTTATTTTCTCCGTTACGGGCTCCATCTGTAGGTTTTTCCTGTATGTATCATTTCGAATCCTATCTTTTTTCGTTTTATTTTCTATCCGTCTTAGAAACCGCATCTCCATTGCATTTAGTCGTGTTTTATGCTTTTCTGTTAAAGTCCATGTTTCGCTGCTATACATTATTGTCGGTCTTACTACTTTTTTAACTACTTCTGTTTTTATTTTCCTAGGCACTTCTTTCTTCCCCAAGAAGGTCGTTTTCATCATATTGTATATTCTTCCTGTTTTTCCCATCCTGTCGTTGATTTCTTTGTCTATTTTACCATTGTTCTGTATTATTGATCCTAGATATTTGAAACTTTCTACTTGCTCGATTTGTTTCCCTTGTAGTTTTATGCTGTGCGTTTTATTCTCTCTTGCCACTACCATACTTTTTGTCTTCTCAATGTTTATTTTCATGTTTATTTTCTGGAATTCTTTTTCTAGCACCTCCAGGTTATGTTGTAAATTATTTTCAGAGTCGCTCATTATGGCCATGTCATCTGCAAACATGAGTTCATTTATTTCTGATTGTTCCATCTGCCAGTATCCCAATTTTAGCGTCTTCATCTTTTTCTTAGCATTTTTAATTGCTTCATCTAGCACTATTGAAAACAGAAGGGGACTCAACACACATCCCTGCTTTACTCCTATCTCTGTTACAAACTCTCTTGACTCTTCATTGTTCGTCCTTACTATGTTTGTGTTATTTCTGTACATTGATTTTAGTATTTCTATCGTTCTTTTATCTATCTTTCTTTTTCTTAGTGCTTTCCATATTTGTTCTCTATGTATCCTGTCAAAGGCTTTTTCGAGATCTATGAAGCACATGTGTATTTCCCTTCCTTTATTTATCAATTTTTCGCTGACTTGTCTTATGGTAAATATCAAGTCCTGGGTGCTTCTCCCCTTCCTAAAACCGCATTGGGTATCTTCTATTGTATTTTCTATTCTATTCCTTATTCTTTCCTCGATTATTCTGGCGAATACTTTCGCTGGGACGCTCATTAACGTTATCCCTCTGTAGTTGTCACATATTCTCTTATCTCCTTTTTTATGTATGGGGAGTATGATTCCTACATTCCATTCTCTTGGTATTACCGTGGTCTTCATTATTTCGTTTAGCAGCTCTGTAAATTTGGTTATTCCTTCGTTTCCCATATACTTTATCATCTCCGGTGTTATTTTGTCCCTTCCTGCTGCTTTTCCTAGTTTTATCTTCTGTATGGCCTCCCTAACTTCTTTCTCTTTGATTTCATCAGTTCCTTCACTTTCGTTTAACCTTTCTTGTTCCTCCGTTGTGTAGTCTTCTGCTTTTGTTAGTTCTTCGAAATGCTGTCTCCATCTTTCCATTATTTCTTCTTCTTCTGTAATTATGTTTCCGTCTTTTCCCTTTATGTTCATCATATTACATTCCTTTTTCTTCCTAAGTTGTTTTAGGGTTCCATAAAATAGTTTTTGGTTGTCTCTGAAGTTTTCTGTCATCTTTTCACCAAATATTATCCACGACTCTTTTTTTGCATTCTTGATCTCGTTTTTCACCTCTCTTCTTTTTTCTTTGTATTTTTCGTATTCTTCTGTCTTTTTTGTACTTAAGTATCTTTCCCATGCACTTTTTTTCTCTTTTATTTTAGCTTTTATATCTGAATTCCACCATTCTGTATTTTTCGTGCTTTTATTCGTTATTCTCCTTTTCCCGCAGCTCTCCGTAGCTGCATTTAATATATTATTTTTGAGCTTTTCCCATTTTTCTTCTACACCTTTTATATCTTCCGCTTCTCTACATTTTTCATTTAGTATTTCCCTATATCTTCTTTGATATTCGGGTTCTTTTAATTTATAGTTCTTTATATTTTCATGAGTCTTCTTTCTTCTTTTGTCTATTTTTTCTGTTTTTTCCTTTGTTAGGTCCATTTTTACCAAGTAGTGGTCGCTTCCTATTTCCGCTCGTCTTGTTACCTTGACATCTTTTACTTCTTTCCATTTATGTTTACTTATCAGAAAGTAGTCAATAATTGACTTCTCATTTCTGCTTTCCATAACTCTTGTGTATTTGTGTATATCTTTGTGCTTAAATTTCGTGTTTGCTATCACTAGGTTGTTTTCTATACTTATTTCTATTATTCTGTCCCCGTTATTATTTTTTGTCGTTTCTCCTTCTTTTCCTAAGTACTCTTCTATTCCTGTATTCTGTTTTCCTACACGCCCATTTAAGTCACCCATTACAAGTATATTTTCTCCTCCATCGTCTATTGCGTTTTGTAGCTCCTCAAAGAACTTATCTTTTTTTTCCTTTTTTGCATCGTCGTTCTCCCCGTATGCTATTATTACATTCCATATTTCTTCTCCTAATAGCTTCATTTCAATCTTTAATAGTCTTTCATTTATGTATTCTTCATTTATAATGTATTTTATCATATCTGGCCTTATTATTAGCCCTACTCCACCTCTTGCTCCTTCCGTTTCTTTCACTCCTGACCAAAATAGCCAGAATCCCCTATGTAATTGCTTCAAACCACTCCCTTTCTTTTTGGTTTCTGTAATTCCTAGGACTTTTATTTGCTGTTTTATCATTTCTTCCACTAATTCTTCTTCTTTCCCTGTGATGCTACTCACATTCCATGTTCCTATTTTCATCTTTTCGCATTGGCCTTTCTCTTCTTTTAGCCTTTCCTTTTCTTTCCCTTCTCTTTTGCCTTCCACTTTGTTTCGGATTTTGTTGTGTATCTTGGGTTGTTTGTCGTCGTCCGTGTCCTTCGCCAGTTTCGTCTTAATTTTGGTTCGGTTATTTTTTGTTAACAGTTTTTTGTTATCTCTATAACCCCCTTTTCTTCATCATCCCAGACGTACTCCACTCCATCTATGTTGATTTTCTTATAGCCGATTTTTGTTCTGCGTCCCTTACTTCTCTCTTCTTTTGCAATTTTCCTTATTTCTGCCTGAATTCCTCTTTCTTTTGGCGTCATGTCGTTATCGATATATATATTTGTTCCTTTTAACTTGTGTTTATTTTTCATGACTGCCTGTTTATTTTCCCAATCCATCATCTCGACCAGATTCACATTCATGCCTTTTTTATCTTGCAGTAATATTACTGTCTTCACTTCTGCTTCCACTCCTAGTTTTTCTGTGAGAAATTGTTTTGTTGCTGCTTCCTTCTGGTCTACAGCAAATTTTACTCCTTTGATTACCAACCTACACTTTCGTTTTTCTTTTTCTATCATTTCAAACTTATTTTCAAGTTGGTCAATTCTTTTTATGAGTTGCTTTTTTTCAGTTTCCCATTTTTCCTCTCGTTTTACCATTTCTTCGCGTAATTTTTGGTTTTCTTCTGTGCTTTTCTTAATTTCATCCCTCATCGTTCTAATCAAATCTTTTATTTCCTTTAGTTCTCCCATTTTGCCTTCACTGTCTGTTATTTCCGTTTTTTGCGTTGGCGATCTAATTATTTTTTTGCTTCTCTGATAAATCTCTGCTTCTTTTTCTTCACTACTATTTAGATCCCTATCCCTTTTCAATCTCGTACTCATTTATGCTAGTCTATTTGATAGCGTTTATTTTATTTAACACCCTTGGTATATCTGAACGTTTTGCAAGTTTAATAAAAGATAGTCACGCACCGGAATATTCGCGTTATCTCCCGTCTGCAACCGCGTGCTGTCGCCGGCACCAGCCAGATGCTTGACCTTCGGGCCCGCTGAGGAAATCGCCGCGTTTGCTTTCGCGTTTACTCACGGTGCTTTATATTAAGATATCTTCTCCTTATTATGCTCGCTACTTCTTTTCTATTAGTTTGTTTTGTTATGTGAAAAATAAAACCGCGTGACAAGGCTCGTACACGAGTGATTTATCGCCGCTGGTCAATTTCACGTCCGTCCGCTTTCACTCCACAAACTCAAGAAATACACTACACCCAATTACCATACACACTTGGAAACAATATTATGAAAACCTATTATCTGAAAACAGAGACGAATACAAGAACGTACAATACGAACCTTTGGATACAACGGATGAATACTATGAAGAAATAACTGTCGAAGAGATCCGAAGAGCGCTACAGAGAATGAAAAACAGAAGATCGCCAGGTCCTGGAGGTTGTCCAATAGAATTGGTGAAATACGCTCCTACAGTAGCGCTGGAAGTTATAAAAAATATATTCAATAAATGTCTACATGGAGAAGAAATTCCTTCAGAATGGAGAGAGGCATTTATAAGTTCCATACATAAAAAAGGACATAAGAAAGATTGCACCAATTATAGAGGGATAAGTGTAACCAGTTCTATAGGCCGACTGTACGGACGCATAATAAAAACACGATTGGAAATGGAAGTAGAACAAATTGAGGAACAAAGCGGATTCCGTGCAGGGAGATCCTGCATAGATAATATTTTCTGTTTAGCACAATTATCAGAAAAGACAATAGCCCATAATAGGGAAATACATTTAATATTTATAGATATTAAGAAGGCTTACGACAGCGTGCCAATTAATAAGTTATGGGAAGTTCTCGAAAAAAGTAAAACAAAGAGAGTGTATGTGAATGCAGTTAAACAACTCTACAAAAACAACACGAGCAGGGTAAAACTTAGTAATACACTTTCACAAAAATTTGTCTGTTCCAAAGGTTTAAGGCAAGGGTGTTCTATATCACCCATTTTATTTAAAATATATATACAACAAGCATTGCACAATTGGACCAAAAAGTGTCAAGGAATGGGTATACCGATAGGAGACGACATCTTGCATACATTACTCTTTGCGGATGATCAGATTATTACCGCGGGTGACCTAGAAGCCAGTGAATACATGGTACGAAAATTAACAGATGAGTATAATAAATGGGGTCTACAAATTAACCTGGATAAGACAAAATATATGGTAGTAGGTGGTCAAAGCAGAGATATACATACAGACAAGGGCATTATCCTGCACAGAATATAAATATCTGGGTGTCACAATAACGAACGAAGGAGTAAGGGACAAGGACATTCTAAATAAAGTGGCTCAGGGAACTAGAACGATTCAGTTGCTTAACCCAATCTTGTGGAGTAAGAAGATAACAAAAACAACAAAAAAGATGTTATATAAAACGATTGTGCAAAGTATATCAACATACGGTTCAGAAGTATGGACGATAAATAAAAAATGTGAACGACGACTAAAATCACTTGAAATGAATTACTGGAGAAGGAGCTGCGGAGTATCCCGTTTGGACAGAATACGCAATGAAGAAATTCTAGAACGTATGGATGTACAGGAATCAATTATCAACGTAATTGAACAAAAACAATTGCTCTGGTATGAACACCTTAGAAGAATGATCGACACAAGATGGCCTCAAAGAATATACGAATGGGTTCCATGGCAAAAAAGGAAAAAAGGAAGACCTTGTACGCGATGGAAAGACAAGGTGGCAATAGCGATGCGATCAAGAAATCTGGAGGACGGTGATTGGGAAGATCGCAAAATGTGGCGTCTAAGAAGCGAAAAGCGGCAATAAGGCCGTAAAAATTCGCATATATATATATATATATATGTTTTTTTTTGTTTAAGTTATTAACTTAACTATTAGTTTACCAAATGTCAGCTTTTGCGGTATCAGTTTACTCAACGCAAACTTTTTACTTCTTTACGTGAAAAGCTGGGGCATAATCCACCACTCGAAATTCGGCTGGATATGTTTTTTCATTTATTTATAACATACTCAACATGTTAACATAGTTTCAGCTTTTGCGGTATTATTTTTTTTTACGTGTGTTGGAGGCTGCCGCAGCTACACCCCCCGGAACTGCGCCAGCTGGAGGTCCATTCACTTACTAGCGATACCAAATAAAGCTTAGAAAAAATTTTCAGCTTTTGTGAAATGACTAACTCTAAACGGTCACTGGCTCCCGGACTATATGAATTTAATGTTCACTTGAACAAGTGTTTAGAGGAATGCCAAGCATCGTTTGTTAATGTTATGCAATTGAGAGAACATTTGAATCAAGTCCATAATAAGAATTTTACGGAAGAAACCTTGGAATTCGATAGTGCGGAAGGTATTTAAATACTTTACTTAGAAGTCGCGGTTTATTTAATATTATTTGACTTCTTTTAGAGTTTGAGAGATGGTTACTGACTGGAAATCTCTAAAACTGGGGTGCAGTATTTTATACAAAAAACCGTAAAAGATGAACATTGACACTGTGTATTACTACTGTAACCGTACTGGTAAGTAACCGAACGTTTTCAGTTGTGCGTTTTACTATAAACACTTTTTTAGGTATTAGTCAAGCTACCTCCGAAAAGTCCTGTGACCGAAAAAGAAAAATGAAAACTCAAGGATCTTGCAGACAAGGAAGTGCATGCACCAGTACAATCCAACTAAGAAATAAACACAGCACAGGCCAATGCAATGTTAAATATATATCGCTACACTATGGTCATATCATGGAACTTCAACATTTACGTCTTTTACCAACTGATCGTGCAGTGGTTGCCGAAAAATTAGCTAAAGGCGTGTCGGTATCAAGGTATCTAACATTTTAAAATATTTTAAAAATACCTAATTATTATATTAAATGTATTTTCAGAATCTTGAACTCAAATAGAGACAGTATTGAACCGGACAATTTAAAAAGAACCGATTTGTTAACAAAAAAGGACATCCACAACATAAAAATACTTGCTTAATTTTTATGAATTCTTCATAAGAGTATATGCTAAAGACTCATGGAAATAATGGTATTATATGTGTCGATAGTACACATGGTCTCAATTCCTACGATTTTGAACTTACCACCATTTTAGTCATAGATGAATGGGGAGAAGGTTTTCCAACTGCTTGTCTATTTACGAATAGAAAAGACACGGAGGTTTTTCGATTTTTTTTTGACAAAATTAAAGAAAGATCTGGAATAACTACTGCCAGAACATTTATGACCGACATCACTAATGTGTTTTGTAATGCGTGGATCGCAAGTATGGGACCAATAAAATATCAAATTTTTTGTTCTTGGCATGTAGACCGTGCATGGAAATGTAATCTTAATAAAATTAGTAATAATAAAGAAACAAAGAATATGTTTATCATGCTCTAAGAGTTTTACAAACTGAAATCGATGAGACCAATTTTAAAACAGAACTAAATACATTTATAGAGATGCTACTAGAAGATCCAGAAACAGCTGAATTTGGAAAATATTTTGTAGAGAATTATGCAACCAGATGTGAACAGTGAGCATATGTGTATCGGAAATCGGTAGGAATTAACACTAACATGCACTTGGAAGCAATGCATAAGTGTATTAAATACTTCCAGCTTAATGGAACTGTAGTGAAAAGGTTAGATAAGGGTATTCATGCGGTGAATACCTATATACGTGACAAAATTGTGGAACGTATAATAAAACACGTTAAAGGAAAAAATACACTTCATGTAAACAAGATTGATCAACAACACGAAACAGCATCAAAAAGTTCATTTGAAGTTAGTCAGGAAGGGAACATAATCTCTGAAACTTCTTTGTGGCGTGAATCTATAATTCATATTCTTTTTTGGGTATTTCGCCACTCTGCAAACTAAAATTATTAAATCACGTATTAAATAACGAAGGTTTTGAGGGGCAATCTGCCCTCGTTATCAACGAATAACAATTAAAAAGGAACAAGAAAACTTAGCTTTTTCACGGAGATTGAAAATCACCAACCTCCAATGAATTGCTTCACATTGCAGAGTGGCGAAATACCCAAAAAAGAATATGAATTAGGAAGAGAACATATGGTATGTAAAAAATGAAGAACGAATATATGCAGTTTTGAAAAATCAGGTTCTATACTCGAGCCGCCGAACAGATAGAGTGGAGCAGGCAACCCAAATAACATATTACAAAGGTCACTTGATAATATTTTAATTATAATTACTAAAAGGATTGGAGATGCCGACCCTTATAATTAGAGCTAATTTCAATAATTGTCAGTAAATCACTTTTTGAGGTTATGATGCAAATAGAAATGTCGACCAAGTTAAATGTCGAGCCTGACATTTGTGACTTGTAAAGTAGTCTCTTAAGGAAATTTTAATTATTCATAGAGCTGCCTGCATTATGGGTAACCGTAAGAAACTAATTCCTAGTCAAGGACATGAAAGAATCTATAGTGACTATTGCAATTTTTCTCAGTCGTTTTGCAAGAATGAATGACTAAAGCAACCGATGTTGGCCTAAATACAGTTAAGCGAATTGTTAAAGGAAAAAACCTACACATAAAAGTTATATGATTGAGAAATTATTAGCGGAACATGGTAAAACGGAGTCCTACGATTACCCACTTACTAGTGATGCAACCTAAAAAAAAAACCGTTCGTTTTCTTTTTAAAAAACCTGTTTTTTTTGTTAAAAAAACCAAGCGGTCTGGTTTTTTATTTAAATGCGTTTTTTTTCAGAATTAAAGTGTAGTGAATAACAACAAGTAATTTGTTTGGAGAAACAAAAAACAGATATTTTTAAGTAAAAATAATACATTTCGTAGGTAAAGTGAATTATAGAATTTATAATAACCAAAAAAAAAGCAAATATTTCTAAAGAAAAATAGAAACATAGCCAAAGTGGATATACAGGGTGTTAGGGAAGTCGACTGAAAAAATTTCTAGGGGTGAATCCTTGGCCCAAAATATGATGATTTAACTCAACTTACCTATATACAAAGTTGCTTAGTTTAGCCGCTAGAGGGCTTTAAAGATGATTAGCTTTTTTTAATTTTTTCAAATAAGTCGAAAAATCGTTGATGAATTTTATTCATTTTTTGGCCATGCGTTTTTACCAGTAAACTTAAGCATTTTGTGGCACAAACACTAATTTCAAAAATTACAGGGTGTTTAAAAACTTTGTCACAATTAATTATCCATCTAATGTTTTTTTTATGGATAGCTACTTTGATTTATAAGCCATTTCCTCTCTTAAAAAAATTTTGTTGGGTAAACGGTTTAGCCACAAAAAATATTTTCTAAATCCCTACAAGGCTGAATCAGTAATTTTAACTTAGCACTAGGCTTTTGTAGAGATTTAGAAAATATTTTTTTGTGGCTAAACCGTTTACCCAACTAAAATTTTTTTAAGAGAGTGAATAGCTTCTAAATTTAAGTAACTCTCCAGAAAAAAATTGGTAGTGATTATACAGGGGGTTAAAACATTTAAAAAAGCTAGTCGCTTTAAATAATTGGGGACCTGCGTTTGAAGGAATAATGGGTAATAATGCGGTTGTTTAATGCGTGATGCTCACCACATCACCACGTGTCATGAATTTGACACGCGACAGCCGGGTGTGAGAGCGAGGATACGGAAGCTCTGGCCTTCCCCCTTGCAGGCCAAGCTCCTTCCTGGGGTGTTAGTGCCTCACCATTATTATTATTAATAATTTTTAAAGCCCTCTAGCGGCTAAACTAAGCAACTATAATATAGGTAAGTTGAGCTAAATCATTATATTTTGGGACAAGGATTCACCCCTAGAAATTTTTCCGTCGACTTCCCTAACGCCCTGTAGAAATTATAATAATGCAGAAATTACTCTCTAACAGACATGGCTGACTCCTCAACTGACTCGGAGTCAGTATCCATGCAGTTTACGTCGCCCATGTCACTGTCTGATGAATCGCTAACGTAACTTGATACGTCGATCAGGTCGACAGTTTCAGAGCTGGGTCCAGCTTAAAGCAACTTCCAATAGGGGTGGGTACCTACCAAAACATGCCGCCAATTACAAAAATGAATAAAAAACAAAAAAAAACGTTTGTTTTTTTTCTAAGTTTTTTATTCGATTAAAAAAAAACGCGTATTTTTACATCACTACCCCTTACCTTCCAGAATTAAACCAGATTGGGAAAATATGGGTGTCAGTAACCTGCTACAAATAATACAACATTCAAATTATACGATGTAAACACTTCTGCAAAAAATAATTTTGGAAGTGTGAGTGTGCAAGAATGGAAGAATATATGTGCAGTGTCGACAAACATAAGTGGGAATACATTATGGATAACAGAGAAGAAATAATTATTACAGTAGACGACAGCGGTGAATCCGGTTCTAATCTATCATCTGAACAAGAAGATGATTTCGTTGAAGACAATTTAGGTTGTTAACCATTAGAGGAATCTATATTGTATTATTTCACCGTTTATTTGATTAACTGTTATTTTTTTTTTGTATTGTATTTTACGTATTTTTCTTTGCTTCACATATAAAAATAATTTCAGAAACTAGAAAGTCATCAGATTTTTGGTTCATTTCATCATGGCAATTATATGTCTCTTAAGTCCTGATTTAAACATCAGGAATGAATTTGGTACGAAACCTTTTCTATCTCCGGCATGCAGAATAATCAATCCTTGCCCTTTACTGACGGGGGATTTTAAACAATTGTTGGTACCATCATCACAATATTTAGAACAGTATGAAAGCTATGCAGGTACGTTTCATCAGTGTACACAATATTTCAGCATTCGGTTTTATATTTTATCTTAAGAATTCAACACAATTTGCTATTTCTCTCTTCTCTATTAGAACGAGTGCCTATTGTCTTGACATTTTTTCTATTGAAACCCATTTTATGTACCAATCGCCTAAAGGAATGTAATTTCTCAGTGAAATTAACACCCCCCTTCATTTTGTTCGACTTCGAATACAGCTTTCATTATAGGTCTCTTTTTATGGCAAAGTTATAGATCACACTTGGGATTACTTCTTCTTTATATTGATCGACAGATGACCTGGGGTAAGTTTAATAATTTATATAGCGTTAGCTATATAGCATTAACGCTCAAAAACACTATTTCTCACTCATAAAGTAATCAACAAAAAACTTTACTTTTAAGTAATGTTGAGTCTTTTTTGAATAAAATTGTTAAAACCGTTAACTTTAGAACAGCGGTTCTCAACCCTTTTTCTTGACGTATCCCGTACCATGTTAACTGTTTCTCAAGTACCCTCAAGACTATTGTATCCATAATATTAGCATACGCTTTATCATTACAAAATAAAAAATCTTCATTAATCATTGAGAGTATTTTATAAAAATAACAAAAAAATACGAAGAATGCCGATACTATGTATATTTTTTGTAATTTAAATCACAAAAATTCTAATAATGCTCGTATTTAAAAAAAACAAAAAAAATTTAAAATATTTATAAAATAGATAAATCTACACCTCAAACATCAATTTAGGAAATTAATAGTAGGTACATATTTTTTGGTAAATCAAATTAGAAAATATATGGATAATAGCACTAAACTTAATGAGACACTAGTCAAGTTATCAGCGATTTTTTCAAAATTTGATTGTCACGAAGTAAACAAAATGTTGCTGGAGACACAGAAGAATTTTTTTCTTTGTATGACATATCACAAGAAACATCGATCAGTTCCACTATTCTTTTGTGGCTAAGACAATTGCTTTGCATTGTAGAAAAAGGGTTGGCTACCCACATTATAATTTTCTATAATATAACAAATTTTTTTTTAACAAAACAAATGAAGTTAGTCGTTTTGTATAAACAATCAGGCGTACCCCTTGGAACCACCTCTTGTACCCCTAGACGTACGCCTACCCCTGGTTCAAAATCCCCATACAACTTTATATCATACCTAACTACACGTCATTCTATTTTTAAAAAAAGAGTAGGTTTGGTTCGCCACACTATTGTGAGCAACCCTGTACAATAAAGACATTTCATTAATGTGCACCATTTTAGTACCTACAACTTGTATCCAAACAAATGTTACGTAACTCTCTTTAGAACTATCTTCCACCCCCGAATAATTTCGGGATTCTCTATGAATATGGTGTAACTGAAATGCTTGGAATTACTTTAAGGGCGGATTTTACGTCACAAATTGACAAAAAAGTTCATTTAAACATAGGTTTAATTTTCCACCTTTAGGGAGATATTACGAGGGGAGGGGGGTGAAATTGGATTTTTTTCATCTTACTAAAAATTGGCAAAAGACGTTTAAATTATTATTATTATTACTACCTTTATTATTATTTTTTTAACTAAAAAAAGCGTTATTGATATTTGTGACAAAACAAAATCTTAATAGAAGTGAAAATTGAATAATAATTAAAAACTGAAAAAAAACAAAACATTCTGTTTTCTCATTGAAGAAAATCTTTTTTTTTTACTAAGGAAGGTTCTCAGGGTTTGTATAAATGGAAAGGTGGTCACCCTACTCATCCCTGGTTGCCACCGACTCAATTCCTCTGTAGATACGTGCGCTTCGTCCAACAAAAAGTATTCATGTTTTACTACTACCTTATAATTAATTCCACCTACTTGATGCTCCAGAATCACTGCAGCGAGGTCCTTGGTTTCCAGATGCGGTAATGGTACCATGCCAAAATCCCTGGATACCATAAGATAGGTCCTGGATCGATTTTCCACTTCCTCGCCAACTGCTAGATCATAGTTGGGTGCACCTAGTCCGTTAACTTGATTCCTGTAAATGTCTTTTTCTTCTTCTTTGGTTCGACGGTCCTTGTAGGATCTTGGCCTACTCGATTCCTGTAAATGTACAATTCTTAAATTAAAGACTCTCTTCTGCCAGTCAGGGTCGTGATCAGCTTTGCCATGGCGCCCCTACTGTACTGAAGATTAATCAGACTTACCCACAGAAGTTCCTTTATGGGGAATTAATGATATAGTCCTTCTTGGTCAGTTTTACCCCCTCGCCTCAGTGGACTCCTGGCAAACTGTTCCACTCCATGTTGGTATCCTACGCACAGCAATGGTAATCAACTGGTAGTAAAGCTGCCACCCGGCCTCCTCCAACAATCTAACAATATCGCTGTTGACCATGAAAGTCAAGAACCACCTTCCTGGTGCTCCTGTGGTCTGGACGTGCTTCCACTGTTCCAATCTCAGCAAGCGGTTCTGCATTGAAAGCATTTGCCTCATGTTTTCTAAGTCAACTTCTTGACTTCTCAGCCAGAATCCCACTTTCTCTGGCCACGGCGCCTCAGATGCTCTTGTTGGAGTAAAGGCGGCTTCGTCGACTCTGAGAGGTGTCCAACTTTCCAGAAGCCATCTCGCCGAAGTCTCATCCTGGGCAGTGACTAAGAACCAGCCCGGTGCCACCAATCCTGAATTCTTGAACCGAAGTTCTGGTCCTTGGGGACCTCCGTCAGGGCCCGCCATGGTTTTGAACATCTCTGTCACCATGTTAGATCTTATTGCCTCAGCTTCCTCTGGTCGGACCTGGCCATCTGGTCGGTTAGACCTGACAACTACCTGGTTTTCTCTATTAGGTCGCTTTGGCCCCGTTGCACACTGGGTCGTAGCCGTGGTGTTCCTCAATCGATGAAAGACCTTGGCTTTCTCTGCCTGCTTCGGTATACTCTTCGCTTTTTTTGTCATGATCTCTGGGGAGCTATCATTGCTTCTGCGTCTCTTGGTACCAGAAGGACCTGGTTGGCCTTCTGTTACCCTGACCTGTACCACAGAGTGCGGGCTGAGTTCTGTGGGCTTGCCATTGGCTGGGCCCATTAACATTCCTGATGACTTTTTTTGCAACTTAGATGGATCTCCAAATTGCTGACCCTGGCTACTCTTGGAAGAATCGCCTGGACTTGCTTCCTTTGCATCCTTCTCGGCTGCTTCTTGAGAAGAGTCTCCTGCTTGGTTTGCCTGGGTTGGTTGACACTGGGCCTTCCGCAATTCTTTCAATTTCTCCCTCTCTTCTCGCCTTTTACGCGTTCTCACTTTCTTTTTATAAACTTTTTGCCTCTCTTTGCGTGCCTCTCTAGCAGCTTTGTCCATGGGGGAAACCTTGGCTTCCCCTTCGGGTTTGCTGCTTGATGACTTTAGAAATTGATCTTCCCTTTCCGAATTAACTTTGGAGTTTTCCTCCCGCGGAGCTAGAAAACTCTCCTTTATGGAGCTAGAGTGAACCTGGTTGTTTGGCTTGTTTAGTTCCAAATCCATCTTTTTCTGTGTTCATCTAAAAAAAAATAATTGGAATGTTTTACAATTATGTTTGCGCTTATCCTATATAAGCATATGTGATTGTTTTGGATTGGAAATCTCCATGTACCAGTTCCTGTCAAGTATCACGGCAGAACTGGTCCCAACCAGGAGATCTGGGCCACTCCTGACAAACCCCCCCAAGATGTACAGAAAGGCACCGCTTGGCACTACTACATACCCCGGGATTTTTATTAGCCATCGGCTTGAGTGTGCCATACCCTATTTCTAAGCCAACTACCACTGCCAAATCAACCTGGCTAAGACCCTGCCTTGATACACCTTGGAAGAACAGATACCGGCTTGCCTTCTCCCCTCATCCACATGTTCTGGAAGCGCGTATACTGGGTGTTTTTGTTAGTGTATTCTACGAGACTTACACTGGGGCCGTACCTCCGTACCATACCTCAGACAATGATAGTTTATCCGAGGGTGGGGAGATAAGTTTTTATTGTAACTATTTACAATCGAAATTTTCATTAATTGTAATTAGATTCAAAAAGCTTAGACTTTTTCACATAAAAAAGGTATTTATCCGCAAACGTCACAAAAGTGACAACTTATGTGTCTTTATTGACAAGGTAAAAGTGTCACTTTATCTGCCTAAGCACACAAAATCGTTGCTCTCTTTCTTTCTTTCTATGTTTGTTCGCTATCTCCTCCAAAGATACTGAACCGATTAAATTGTATGATGGCTTAAAATTTTGCTAATTTTTAGACTTAGATCGTAGGCCGGATTTTATTTTCAAAAAGAGTACGAAAAAGTTTTAATTTAAATCAACCTTTAAGCAGCGGATCGGAGTATCTGTCGCCGTGGGTTATGGTGTGACAGCTGCTGTGGCCGTGTGCTATTAGCTCGGTTGATTCAGTATGTTCATATATTATTACAGTAGTGCGTTATTTGAACAACAGTGGTTGGCGCTGTGATAAAGTGCTCGCCTGTCACGCGGGTGGCCCGGGTTTGATTCCCGGCCAATGCATCCTTTTTTTTAAATTTATATTAATTAAATTTACCTGAATACGTTTGCGGATAAAATAGTATATGTTATTCGGAGTAAAAGTGACTTTATGTGGCTTAGCTGAATTATTTGCCTCACTGACGTTCGGCTAGATAAACTTCAGCTTCGCCACATAAAGTATCACTTTTACTCCTAATAACATAATCTACTATTAGGTATGTTTTGAATCGATAAAAGCAGTAGTTTTCAAGAAATACAAACCTAG